>JANBQS010000267.1:0-23866 GCA_027577415.1 Coemansia sp. RSA 922 | reverse complement strand
CTTTCATAGACCCATGACTCGCCCTGCGCCATTTTTCAAAAGATGGCCGGAAAAATCACGCAATACAAAAAAAAAAAAATTTAAATATATTCTAGACTTTTATTATATTCTAATATCTTTATTTCTATTCTCCGTGACGATGAACGGGGCTATCGCAGAGTTCACCAAGACGCATTTGGAGCTAGTCGAAAATGAGCGAAACTTTGAGATCGAGCAGTCTCAAGCGCTTATCTCTGGCCTATTGCCCACCCACTTACAGCGGTTGGGGTTTGCCCTAGTCGGACTACGTGTAACCAATACGCGCACAGGACTAGGCGGCAAAACTGTGATGACGCTAGAAGCTGCCGTCATGGGCGATCTCCTACCGCCCACATCACTTAGGTCGGGCGATATAGTCGGATTGTGTGCTCCGGGCGGTCACAAGCCAGGTAAACAAGCTGACAAAAAGGACCAACAGCCTGTAACTCAGCTTTCAGGCGTCGTTACACAAGTTTCAGAGTCCAAGCTTGTCGTGGCGGTGGGCGGTGATGACGGCGAGATACCCGAGGACTGGCACGAGAGATGCACGGTGAAGAAGCTGGCTAACGACACTACGTACAAGCGTATTATACATGCTCTCAGGGATCTAACCGCTGTTCAGGAGCGCCCAGCACTGCATACCGTGTTGTTTAGTAATACTGATCCGCGATTCGAAGCGGGTACCGTGATTGCCGACGACACTGGTTTCTTTGACTCGTCGCTCAACGAGTCTCAAAAGGCCGCCGTGCGACTGGCCGTTAGCGCCCATGATATTGCGCTTATCCACGGACCACCGGGAACTGGCAAAACCCACACCATAGTCGAGGTAATTCGCCAACTAGCCGCCCGAAACCAACGCATTCTGGTCTGCGGCCCCTCCAACGTCTCCGTTGACAACCTCGTTGAGAGACTAAGTCGAATTCGCGGTCTGCCCATTGTGCGCCTAGGTCATCCTGCTCGTATCCTGCCAGCAGCGGTGGCTCATAGCTTGGACTCGCAAACAAAGTATTCGGACGCCGGAGAACTAGTGCGCGATATACGCAAAGAATTGGACGATACGCTGGCCAAAATACCAAAATGTAAGCGGTCGGCCGAGCGCAGAGCCCTGTATGATCAAGTACGAGAGCTGAGGAAAGAGTATCGCGTACGCGAGGCCAAAGTCGTTGACCATACTATTGGCGGCTCTCGAGTAGTACTGTCGACTTTGAGCGGCGCAGCGAGCAGGGATTTGGTCAAGAATAAGGGTAAATTCGATGTAGTAGTTATCGACGAGGCCACACAAGCTATGGAGGGCGAGTGCTGGATAGCAGCACTACAAGCACCCAAACTTATTTTGGCCGGCGACCACCAGCAACTTCCGCCCACGATTAAGAGTATGGATGCCCGCGAGACCAAAGATGGGGGAAAGGAGCAGAGCTGTGATTTGCTGGAGACTACGTTGTTTGAGCGCGTACGTACAAAGTTTGGCGAGACCGTTTGCTGCATGCTGACGACGCAGTACCGCATGCACGCGGATATTATGAAGGTGTCGTCGGAGAGACTTTACGACGGCCGGCTGATAGCCGATACATCTGTTGCCGCCCATTTGCTCAGCGATTTGGAGCACGTCACTGCCACTGACGACACAGAGTCCCCGCTAGTGTTTATCGATACCGCCAGCTCAGAGATGAGAGAGTCTGCAGAATCATCCGACATATTGGATACTGCCACAGGCAACCGCCAAGTCAAGCAGCTTGGAGACACTGATAGCAAGCTCAACAAGGGCGAGGCCGAGCTCACTCTACTGCATGTCGACCGACTGATTGGTGCTGGCGTTCCTACCGCTGACATTGCCGTTATCTCGCCATATAACGCGCAAGTGAGGTTGCTAAAGTCTATGATTCGTGAAAAGTACCCAGAGGTCGAAATAGGCTCTGTCGATGGCTTCCAGGGTCGCGAAAAGGAGGCTGTGATTCTGTCTATGGTCCGCTCTAATGATGCCAAGGAAATTGGGTTTCTTAGCGACTATCGCCGGATCAATGTCGCTATTACGCGGGCTCGCCGGCATCTTTGTGTTATTGCCGATAGTGAGACTGTTTCGGTGCGTGATCCGTTCCTCAAAGCCCTGTTCAAGCACTTGGAGCAAACTGCCGATTTGCGCTATAGTTATTAGCAATTTGGTACCTTGAATACTAAGCCATCTTAATATACGCGCATTTGAACTTTAATAATTTGTATCTTGTACGCCGAATGCAAGTGTGCCAAGTGAGGTTGAGAGCTCTGGCTAGAACAAAGGAATTCCTTCCTTGAATATAGCCTACCACTTTCAACCTTTTTGGAGCAGCACTGCAGGGTGGTTTTTTCCACTCGAAAACACGACAAAGAGCAAGGCGAGACTTTGGTTGCTTTGCCCCCCAATTGTCGCTTTTAAGCAAACATCCTCACTTCTTCTCTTCCCATCCAATAAACCTGTTTCAACTGCTCTGCACTTCTTTCACCAAAGCACAAAAAAATCTTTGACTTGAGCCTCTCGCACCAATTGCTGTTGCTTTCGAGCAAACATCCTCCATTCCTCTCCCACTCCAAGCCTACTAACCTGTTTCGACAGCATTGCACTTCTTTCGTCAAAGCACACAAAATCGACTGCTCGGCAAAGTCCAGTCGGTTTCGACAAAGGGCCAAGTCTAAGTGTTGGTTGATTGCAGAATTCTAGAGCACCAAGCTCTAGAATGGTTGAAGGCGAGACTTGGGTAGTTGTTTCTGTTCGCTCGGAAAACAGTTTCAACTTCGGCATAAAAAGCCTGATGGTGGTCGCCATTTCTCCCTCCTCTCTACTTTATTCTTCACATTAGCTTTTTTACTCACCAATAGTTCTAATAAGCATCTACTTGATATACCATGACTGACCTCTCAAAGTGCCAAGTGTTACATATGGAAAACGGTATCCTTGTTCACGACCCCAATGCTTTTGTTAACGCCAATAATCATACTCATAGCTCAGCTGCCAAACATGCTATTGAGAAATACCCTAAATACACGACTGGAGGCATGCTCTATATTGTCGATGAAGATGGTGTAACGGGGTTTGAATGTAATAACCTTTATAATATCAATTTAACCATCGAGAAGGATAGTTATTTTGTGTTCACGAGCAGGGCAGTGTATGATATTATTGACAGGGAATATGATACCCCAGAGATGTTCTACGAGTACATTTGCAGTCATGTAAAGGCTGTCAAATAGATCTTTAATCCATGTCTCCCGCTTACAGCTGCAATATAACATATAAAGACAAGACAATAACAACTAGCTCGATATACAAACATGTTGGCACTGGGAGTAGAGGTGGTAGTTCGCATTTCAGGCAGTTTAGAGCCTACTTTTTTACTTTTACATGTTCTAAGAAATGCAAACAATTGTCTTTATTCTAAATACTGTACACATCCTACAAGCTGAAGTTTGAGCAAGATATTGACAACCCAAGAAACCAAGGAATTCCTGTCAACCACGTATCTCATTCTAATTACTCTAATTTAGGCTGATCTGGGTTAGAAAGAACTCGGAATAGGAAGCATCCTTTCGAGCAAGTGTCGTCATAAGAGAAACACTATATTTGCTTCAATTTCTGACATCATCTGGCAAATTGGTGTCTCCATCGTTCTTTGAAGAAAGAACACCATGTGGTTAATCGGATTCGGAAGTGTACAATGTAAACGGATAGGATACTGGACCTTTATCACTTTCTTTGAAGCGTGCATAGGACACTATGTTGTTGGGCGGGGGGTGGTTTGCTCCCATTTTTCCCTTTTACCTAGCACATTCTGATTCGGTATAAAAAGCCCGCCAATATCCTCCATTTCACTTCTTTACTTTCTCTACTTTATTAAGTCAAGTTCTCTACTAAACAATAGCTTTTATTATTCTTCGCGTCTACCCGATTTACCATGGACGACCCCACCAAGTGCCCAGTGTTGCGTTTAAATACAGATAAAGTTGTTAGTTATAACCTTGATCAAACTATCGAAGTTGGCAAATTTACATACGCCGCGGCAGTCAAATATGCGATTGAATCATACCATAGAGAAGGAGATGGATCAATGCTATTTATTGTTAACAATGAGAAAATTAAATTTTACGCTTGTAGTGTAAAAGTTGTGGATGATACTGCCCCACTTGGTATACATAGTTTCTTCATATTCACCAACGTGGCGACGTTCTATGCTTTAACCAGGACGTATGTTCCAACAATATGCTACAAGGTCTTTGCCGAGAAAGCGCAATCCGCAACTCTGCTCTAAATTCTATGTATACTGCTCGGTGCTATGAAAGTGGTACACCGTCTATTCTTACTCTACATGAGCAACGCTACCGACGTATAAGCATCATACACATGCAAGCACCGCATGCCCTTTGCATAAAGGCACCTCTTAGGCCTCCATTGTCACCACAACTTACCCGAGGTTTTATCGAGTCTCACTCATAATGAAAGTATGACCCCCCTGTACTCTTAGCAATAGGATCCATTTTTTTCTATAGGTGTATTTTCAAAATCAAAAGCATATTCCTCCTTGGCCAATGCATTACGAGAGCATTACGTTTCTTTGTTCAAAGCGAGTCAAATGACTCAATTATGTTCACTTCTTTGCCCCTTTCACTGCTGCTTAGTAGACCGTTTTTAAAAGCTTGAGGACGTGAAGCTAAAGACAAATGCATTTCTTGCCTCCTGTGCACTAGTTTTATTTGCTCACTTTTTTTTTCTTCAATAATTTTTTGTTACACCATCCACTCTAGCTTCTATGTCCGCAACCACATCATGTCCGGTTATATTCTTGAGAGGTGGGAAAGTCTATTCACACGTCAACGACAGCATTAGCATTACTGGCCAAACTTATGAATCAATTGCCAATAAGGCAATCACCACTCACGTTCCACAGCCAAAAGATGTGCTGCTATACATCGTGAATGAGAACAGGATTCGGACTTACAGCTGTGATGACCTTGTCATGGGCGCATTTCCCATCAGGCAACATTCTTGTCTGGTATTTTCTGACCAAACGACATTCGAATTTCTAGCACCAGAGCCAGATATTCCAAGTATTTGCTATCCGTTTTTTAATGCAATTGCATGTAGGGCTCAGTCGCAGTGAATATGGAAGGTAAGAAGCTTTTTTGCTTATGCTAGTTCCGCTGTGTTTATTCCACAAACCCAAATTAGCATGATAGTCGTAGGTTTCTTAGGATCAGTACAAGGACATTCAATAGATTAGTACTTGCAATAAGAGAAAGTGTACATACACATATCCAAAATGCGCAGCATAGTGTTGGAATGAGGGAGTTTATGCAGAAATAGCGCATAATACCATCACTCATAATTCTTACTCTATGTGAGCAATGCTAGGAAAAGTGATTGGTTTGTGTGGACAGCAGCCAATTGCTATCCAGTTTCTGCCCTGGCAACACGACAAAAAAAGCTGCGGCTGATAAATATCCAAAAAAGTGGTGCAAGTGATAAAGTGATATCATCAACTGGCAAATTACAAAGTATTAGGTGTGTGCAGCAGCCGAACAATGCCATGCCATAAAAAAAGGGCAACCCTGGCCGGCAATTGTGCTGCTGGTCCACAAGCTCTTTTTTTATACTTTAAATCTCTGCTGAGCACCATGGTATATATGCAAGAACGATAATTGTGTGGCTGTGCGTTTCAAAACGCCACTCAATGGCCCTGGAACGATCCCCAAAGTTTGGCCCAATACTCCTGCAAGGCAGTCACAACAAGGGATGAACTGCAGATCCCCATCCATCTATACTCAAGAACATCCTCAGAAAAAAAATAAAAAACGATTGACTTTCTTCTCTACTCTTGCATTTTTTCTTCTTCTTCATCTGTACTAAACACTATACTTTTTTATTTAGGATATGCCCGCAGTCATAGCAAACGCGCCTGTGCCAGCACAGCCAGTTAGAAAGCCGGTGCCTATAAGGCGCAAGCCACTCTCCAAGGCGGCCAAGGCTCACCTGCCTCGTTGGATGGTCGTTAGAAGGCATATGGTGCTTACTCCCACAGTAACTACAAAGTTTGTCAACGAGCAGCTAGCCCTGGTCGCCAATGAACGCGCCTACGTGATTACTGAGGCAAAGAAGGCACTGGCTGGCATACCTGCACCGCGTCTACAGAGCATGGGCCACGCGTTTATCGGCCTGCGTATTACTGATTCTCGCAACTGGGTTGGCGACAACTTGCTTTTGACACTGGAGGCGCCGATGTCAGGCGACGCACTGCCCAAAACACAACTGCGCGGCGGCGACGTGGTCGAGATCGACGAGCCTGGGGGTGGCAAAGTGATGAAGATATACGACGACGTAAATGACAGTGACTACTTGTCCGGAGTTATTCTCTCGATTTCGAGGAATCGTGTCGTCCTGGTGATTAGCTCCAAAGTAAAGATACCAACAGCGTGGAACGGACGACTTACGATCAAAATGCTGGTAAACGATATTCCGTTCCGCAGAACTTTGAACTCGCTGTGCGACCTAATCGAGATGCCCCATCCGCGCCCAAACTTGCACATGGTGGCGTTTTCGAACCAGCTGCCCAAATTTGTCAACCCGCTGTTGGCCGATGCAAAGATGTTGGACAAATCTTTAAACAAGTCGCAACGAGACGCAGTGCGCTTGGCGCTAGCCGTAAAAGACATTGCCATGATTCACGGGCCTCCTGGTACGGGCAAAACGCACACGTTGCTTGAAATTATCCGTCAGTTGGTCGGCGAGGGCAAGCGTATTCTGGTCTGCGGCCCGTCGAACGTCTCTGTTGACAACTTGGTCGAGCGCTTGGGCAAACTGCGCACTATTCCGATTGTTCGTATTGGCCACCCTGCTCGCATTCTACCAGCAGCCGCAGAGTTTGGAATCGACCACCTAGCTAACAACAACAATGTCGATGACCGCACATATGAAGTTCAGCAGGAGATCGACAGACTCGTAGCTCAACTCGGACAGCTGAGCTTAAATGCTGAGCGCGGTCATGTTTGTGCCAAGATCAAGACGTTGAACAAAAGACGTCAGAACTTGCGACCGAGAACCGCCTACCAGATTATCGCCAACGCGCGAGTAGTGCTATCCACGCTTAGCGGCGCAGCGAGTAATAAGCTGGCACAAAACAAGGCCAAATTCGATGTGGTGATTATCGACGAATCGACTCAGGATACTGAGGCTGAATGCTGGATCGCAGCGCAAAAGGCACCCAAGCTTATTTTGGCCGGCGACCATCAGCAATTGCCGCCTACGATTAAGAGCGCTGGCGACCCAAAGCAGACTGGCGGTCAGGGTTCTCAGTTGCAGATTACCATGTTTGAGCGTTTGCGCGAGAAACTCGATGACAGGTTCTGCCAGATGCTGACAACGCAGTACCGCATGCACGAAGACATTATGAAGGTCTCGTCGGAGCGGCTCTACGATAGCCGCCTTGTGGCTGACAAGTCGGTGGCTACCCACGTTCTCTACGACTTGGAGCACGTGGTGGAAAATGTAGACACAAAGTCGCCAATCGTCTTTATCGACACATCTGGTACTGAGCTGTTCGAGTCTCATGAGGCCGCTCAAGGCAACTCCGGGGATCCCTCAGTACCACATGCAGAGCTAGGTAGTCTCGCGAACAAGGGCGAGGCAGAGTTGGCCGTGGAGCAAGTCAAAAGGCTGATCGAGTCGGGAGTTCCAGCCACTGACATTGCCGTCATCTCTCCCTATGCCGGCCAAGTACGCCTATTGAAGTTGATGCTCCGTGACAGGTACCCAGGTGTTGAAATCGGTTCTGTCGATGGCTTCCAGGGCCGTGAAAAGGAGGCAGTTATCTTGTCGTTTGTCCGGTCAAACCGCAATGGCAATATTGGATTTCTGCGTGACTACCGCCGCATCAACGTTGCTATTACTCGTGCACGGCGTCATCTCTATGTGATAGCCGATGGCAAAACTGTGGCAGCTCGCGACCCGTTCCTCAAGGCATTATTTGAGCACCTTGAGAAGGTTGCACAGAAATTTACACCACTTACAGCCAAGTAATAAGGAGGGGCCGAGGCTCATTGGTTCACAGGATAGAGAGAAAAAAAACTCCTCTAGCTATTTTGGTGCGATTGGACTTTTTTTTTTTTTCCTTTCTCTACTCTGGCCAAACTTTTTATTATTATTATTTAACTTTTTATTATTAACATGGCTTGGAACGAGTTGGTATCGGAAGCACTTGGCTATTTTTCAATCGGCTGTTGGCTGATCGTGTTTGCGCCACAAATATACGAAAACTACCAACGCAAGAACGGTGACTCTATATCACTTTCATTCCTTTATATCTGGATCCTCGGTGACGTCTTTGGTCTAGTCGGAGGCATTCAACAAGGGCTCATAGTCACAGCGCTTATACTCTACATCTACTATTTTGTCGCCGACGCAGTATTACTCACACAGATCCACTACTACAGATACATAAACCGCCGGGCCAGTCTAGTACCAGAGACCGAACGCGAGCCATTGTTCGTTACCAGTGACCAATCCGAGACAACTAGTACTCGCCTGTCAGCGTCACTGCTACTGCCACTGTTGGCGGTTCTTCTGCTTGGAAGCACCACGGCGTCGCTTGTCGGAGGAAGCATGCGTGCCAAGACGCTCCTACAACTGCATCCACTGGCAAGACTGGCTAGCGTGCCAACAAAGCCGCAACTAGTGCCTCAGATCCTAGGATACATCAGCGCATTGCTCTTTCTCGGTGCCCGAATTCCTCAGCTCGCCAAAAACTACCGCAAACAGTCCTGCGAGGGCCTATCCATCGGCATGTTTACGTTCTCAATTCTAGGAAACACTGCGTTTACGCTATCGCTGCTTCTCCACTCGCTTGATAACGACTACTTGTTGGCCAACATACCCTGGATCATTGGTAGCACTGGTACTCTGGTATTCGATCTGGCTATTTTCTACCAATTCCACTTGTACCATGTTGGCGATACTCCGTCCATTATAAGTGCTGACGAAGGCGACGTACAGCAGATAGTCTAAGTTCTATAATAAAGATGTATTAAAAATCTACAGTCGCTACTTTTCAAACAGCGATTTTCCAAGCTCATATGACGATATCATTATTGCGCAAGATGGAGCGACCTTCATCAGGCGCGGAGCTAGGCCGGCGTACAGACCACGGACGCCCTCAGTGGCAACAATGTGGCGAACCACCTGCGTCAATGTCGTATGCTGAACAGTGTTTGATTTGGGACTAGCATGGCGCTCGATCTGCCTTCTTGTTTTCGCGACATCAAAGGGGTTCGTCAATGTCGCAGCCACAATTCCGCTCGATGCGCCAGAGCAAAAGGCCGTAGCCAGGCGAGCCAGCACATCCGACTTTAGCTCGCCATAGCTAGCGCCCAGGGGCACATCCATCGTAGCAAACATGGGCTCATAGACACGCTCCTTCCACTGCTCATATCCAAACCAGTAGACAGCCGAGAAGGGCACGTCTCGCCACAGCGTAGGTACCAGGCCTCGCCACAGCGTCCTCAGGCCACCGTTGTTGATCTCGGTCGATATCCCCCGCATCACCGTCGCAAAATCATGCGTCGCTGACGACTGCATGCGCGTACGCACAAGCTCTATAGGCGAGATGGCCGAAGCAGCCGCCGTACGCGCTATGCAGCCAGCAAAGAGCGATGCGTACTTTTCATAAGTCGCTAGGGCGTCGTGCTTGCGCATTTGCTTGCCCATCCACTGCCGCAAATAGTCGTAGCCCACAAAGTATATCACTGTGGAGGGCCCAGACGCAACCAGCGTCGGACTGAGTCCTCGCCACAGCGTCCGCAATCCCTCCGTCCTGGCTATATGCCGCATGCCAGCCAGTGTGCCTCTGATTCTCGTATCTGCCGATGCACGGCCTGTTGCAGGCTCTACCAAGTACCCGGCTGCCACCATCTGCTGCCACAGGCGCTTCTGCGCACCTTGCGGCAATACGATCATATCTCGGTACAAGCGACTCCAAGTCTCGGCAACGTTTCCAGCTCCAACTCTACTGTTGCAACTGGTTAACGGCGTGTCAGCACAAAAGCATAAAGACGCCAACTCGCGGCGTCCAGCTGTACGTGAGGACATTGCCTCGACAAGCTCCTTGGAACTTTGCTCGGCAAAGTGCGAGTACAGAGCAGAGTCTACGAGACTTCGTGCGTTGCGCGGGACCCAGTAGTGGACGGCTCGCCACTCGCGCACAGCTGGTACTAGCGGATCGGCACGCACTAGTGTCTGTGACTGCTGCCGTGTCTTTACAACGTCAAAGGGGGTCATTAAAAGTGAGGTAATTACAGCGCCTGTGCACGCCGAGACCATTTTGCTCTTTAGTCCCGCCTCAGTGGGAGCGGCGCTCTGGTGACCTTTCGTCGACATATTAAGCTATCTGTCTTCTCTATGTTGCCTATCCAAATCGAATTGGACAGGCATTTACTCGGCGATTAAAGGGAATAAAAGTAATAATTAGCGTAATGAGTGAATGAAAAAGGAGAAAAAGGGCGGAGCCGAGTGTTGGGGGGCGGGGGCGGGAAATACGTTACGCCGCACGGTGTATCCGATTGCGCTATTACAACCGACTTCTATCACTCGTGTACTCACATAAAAAAAAGGCTTGTGTGAGCTTTGCTGCTATGTAGCCTTTTGTGTCATAAAAAATGATTACTAAGGCTTTTCTTTTTTGTACTTTTTACAATTATCGTGCTCAAAGAGGAGGCTTTCGTCATACGGCAAAGAGCGCTTTGAAAGCTCCCACTTTCAAGCAAATGGATGCTGTACAGTGAACACGGGCATCTCTTGTATCCATGTTCTTCTTTGCTCATCTCATATTCCTTTAGTTATTATTCACTTTTTTTTTTTTCTTTCTTTTCTTCTCTACATATATAGATTTTTTTGAACTTTTGACCAAGTATGCCCGCTTTGCTTCACCTGCTGAGCCTTCCAGTAGAGATACTGCTAAAGATCGTGTCCTATGTCGACAAGCCTGCTCAGCTGGAGCGCTATACCACGCAGTTTTCCAGCGAAGACACTTGTAACCAGATCGCTCCATTGCTATCCGTCTGTGAAGTGCTACGAGCACTGGCCCTAGAGCGTGCCTGTGCTAACTGCAGTATCGAGATAAATGACGATTCTGGCCAGAACCTCGTCACGTTTGAGGACTGGCCCAAGTGTCAGAAACTACCCCATGCAAGCACGATAGCTAAATATGCTCGCCGAGTAAGTCTAAAGGTCGATTTTTGGGACATACTCAATGGTGACGCATGCGAGATACTGGAAAACGCGGCTTGGATTCAAAGCGCCTTTCCCAATGTGGTAAAGCTCAATGTTCTTATAATTGGTAATTTTATTGGCGGCGATTTTTATACCTTTGAAGCAAAAAGGCAAAATATGATTCAGTTTGCGCAATCGATAAAGACGATAATGCCAAAGGCAAGCAAGGTGAAAATTGAACTTGATAATGGCCTAAAGTTTATTGAAAAGTCTCAAGCAACCAGCCAGCTCTTGAACAGTTTAGTTGAGACCCTATACAGAGACTCTGCACAGAGATATATGAAAGTTTATGTTAACGAATTCCAAATCGGTATGTTGCCCAACTGTATCACTGACTTGACACATGTCGTTGCTTCAGTGCATCATGACAGTCACGCCACAATGATGCTCTTGCACAAGAGCGCTCGCTCGCTGCTGTCTCTAGAAATGCAATTCCACAGCAAAACCCACGTGTCATATCTAGTCAGTGGCTATGATGGAAGCGCAATTGAATATCCACATCTTTACAAGTTGGTCTTGTCAGAGTGGACAATCGATGTCCCACATCGAAAGCCATCGACAGGCAATAAGCACATTCCCTTCCCAAAGCTCAAGCAACTCAGCGTCAATATGGAATACCCCTTTAGCGACGAAACTCTATTCAAGGGCAATAGCCGTACACTCGAGTGCCTTATGATGAGGCTGGATCCTATCACCATAGATATGTTGAGAACAAGCGACACGTTTGCTAACGGTCAGTATGCCAAGTTGCGAAATGTAAGTGTCAAAAGCTTGGATCCATTCTCTGAAGTACAAAGCATCTCTGACTATATATACACATCGTTTGTGTTGAAAATGTCGCCAGCATTACAAGTATTCACCGATAACGCAGTGCTGATGGACCACAGTAAGCTGTCTTTCTTCCACAAGTGTCCTAACCTCACAGGCCTGCGAATTTTGAACTTGCCTGAAATGACAGTTCACATGTCCAGCTTGGTGCCTTTGCTGAAAAGCTTACGTCAGCTGGAAGCAGTAGAGTGCAAATATATTCTCGACGACCTAGGTATGACTGCTGACTGCGTGCGCTCGACTTATTACCCGCTTTCTACTCGGCTAAAGTTTTTATCTCTGGCAGCTTATGAAGATGCATGCGACGATGTCTTTAGGAGCATTGTTTTGCTTGCTCTAGTGTGTCCAGCACTGATGCGCTGCCATATGCCTCATGACTGGAGAGAAAAGTTCAACAGCTATGTTGATAGCACAATCGAGTCCTTTAGCTTGTACCAAGACCGTCTCTCGGCCATCAAGTACATAGAGTACAAAGTGTAATTTTGTTTTTCCTTTTCTCCTAAATTTTTTTCTAGAATATAGCTTCCATTCTTGGACCATTTCCATGTACTCCTTTTTTGGGGCGGGAGCGTATGTAAGCAGTCCCCAGCGATTGCCGATCCAATCGTCGAGTGCTGATTCGACAGCTTAGATGATCAGCATGCATCGCTTCTGTTTCTGAAGCTAAAAAAAGGCACGATAGGCCGAATTGATGCCGACATGCAACCGCAAAGAACACACGCCCATCTGTTGCATTTGGCTGACGGCAATTATCTTGAAGAAAAAATTGTATGTGGGAAGATGATTGGCGAATTGTTTGGGCTTAGCCTCTACTGCGGCATAGCTGCGGTACACACTGAGAAAGAACGCCCTATTTCTTGGCACTCAAGGTTGACACAAACAAAAAGGTCCACCCTCTTTCCTTCCCCCTTTTCTCTCCCACAGCCTTTTTTTTGGTACTACCGCATTTTCTACGCTCACTTGCACTACTCTCTAACTCTTCTAATCTTTTATTCCATCCAGCCACTTGACGGCTACTTTACCTTCCTACTATTGTCTGCTAGGTGAGTACAAACGATTGGCCATAGTCGCTAGAGATACTCTGCGATTCTCTCTCGCTGGATTTATTCAGCTCCAGCTTGTCTCATTGTCTTGTGTTTACCTGCTACTTTTTTTATCTGTGTTGATGGACCGTCTATTCAGATTCGCAGCCACAAAGGGCTGAAAGGGGATGGGGGAAAACAGTAGACAACACGGTCCACACACATCCCTTTCTGCTTTTTTTTCTTATCCGTTTACTTGGTCCTTTTTATTATTTGCTATCTGTTATTTAATCTCCCCCTCTTTTTTATCCATACACCTACTATATTCTAGCATAATAGGGCTCAAACATGTCTGCTGACAAGCGTGGCGCGAGCGAGAGCGATAGCCCCGCCGTCTCGTCGGTAGAGATAGCCGAGAGCAACACTCCCAACGACGACATGGAAAAGGCCGAGGGAAAGGACGAATTTGACAAGCTTGCCGAGGCCGAGGCGCCAGCCACGAAAACCAGCCGCTTCAAGCTGTTTGGCGGCAAGAAGAAGAAGGAGCCAAAGGAAGTGATTCCTCTGGTGCCCATCTTGCAGCTGTTCCGTTTTGCCGACACTCTAGACCGCATATTGATCGCAGTGGGTACAGTGACGGCTTGCGCGGCGGGCGTGGCCATGCCTCTAATGACAGTCATCTTTGCTGGCATTACTGACACGTTCCTAAAGTTTGAATTTCCGAACGGTGAGCTTGACCAGAAATCTCGCGACCTTTTGGATAGCGAGACGCGCAAGAACTGCTGGTACTTTTTGGCGCTGGGACTGGCAATGTGGCTCGTGTCGTCGGTGCAAAAGCTGACATGGGCCATCACTTCGGAGCGCATGAGCAAGCGTCTGCGTGAGAACTTTTACATCTCTATTCTGCGCCAAGAGATTGGGTGGTTCGACGGACTGTCGACCGGTGAGCTCACAACGCGTATCTCGGGCGACGTCAACTTGATGCAAGAAGGTACGGGCGAAAAGTTCAGCTTTGTACTTCAGTACGTAACGACCTTCTTCACTGGTATTATTATTGCCTTTGTCAAGGGATGGAAGCTTACTTTGGTCGTGCTCTCAGTGCTGCCCGTGCTGGTCGGCGCCTCGTCGCTCATGGGTATTCTCTTGGCTCGCAATACTTCTGGCGGCCAGGACTCCTACGCCGAGGCCGGTGGCGTTGCCGACGAAGTGCTGTCGTCCATCAAGACCGTGATGGCGTTTGACGGCATGAGCCGCGAGCTGGAGCGCTACCGCGAAAAGATCCTCAAGGCCAGGGCATCCGGTCTGCGCAAGGCCTGGGTGCTTGGCATCTGCATGGGCTTTATTATGTTCAGCATCTACAGCGTCTACGCACTTGGATTTTGGTACGGAGGCAAGCTGGCGCGCGAGAAATACATGGATGCAGCGACTGTTCTCAACGTCTTCTTTGCACTTATTATTGGTGGGTTCTCGCTGGGCAATGCTGCTCCCAGTATATCTGCCGTGTCTAGCGCGCGTGGAGCCGCAGTCAAGGTGTACCAGATTATCGACCGCAAGTCGTCCATCGACCCTGTGGACACCGAGGATGGCCTGTCTGCCGATGGCATTTCCGGCGATATTGAGCTGACCAACGTCTCCTTCCGCTATCCGACGCGCCCTGATGTACAGGTTCTGGACGGATTCAGCATCCGCGTCCGTGCTGGACAAAAGGTCGCCTTGGTGGGCGAGTCTGGCTGCGGCAAATCGACGATGATCGGGCTGGTTGAGCGGTTCTACGACGTCGAGAGCGGCGAGGTGAAGATTGACGGTGTCAATGTGCGCGAGTACAACGTGCGGTCGCTCCGGCAGCAGGTCGGTGTCATCATGCAGATGCCTATTCTCTTTGGGTACTCGATCTACCAGAACATTGTCTGGGGTGCGACTGGAGAGCCGCCTACGCGCGAGCAAGTCGAGCGGGCATGCCGCGATGCCAACGCACACGACTTTATCATGGACTTGCCTGATGGCTACGACACCATGTGCGGCGAGCGTGGCGCACTGCTCTCTGGCGGCCAGAAGCAGCGTATTGCCATTGCGCGCGCCCTGGTGCGGAATCCAAAGATTCTGCTGCTCGACGAAGCTACTAGTGCTCTCGACACTGCTGCCGAGCGAGTCGTACAAGAGGCCTTGGACCGGGCCTCGGCCAACCGCACGACCATCACCGTCGCACATCGTCTGAGCACTATCCGCGACGCCGACGTCATCTATGTCATTGCCAATGGACGAGTGCTGGAGTCGGGCTCGCACGAGGAGCTTATTTCCCAGGCTGGCGCCTACGCGCGCTTGGTTGAGGCCCAGCATCTGCGTCAAACGCTCGAGAGCAGCGTCGCAACTGTCGCTGGCAGCGACTCGCCCTCCACGCCCGAGCTTGACGGAGACGAGCCAAATTCGCCTAGCGCTGCTGAAATCTCTGCCATTATTGCCGCCCAGGCCACGGGGGTGTCAGCTATTGACTCGCGTACCGATACGCGGCGCTCTACTGCTAAGCGACCCTCTGTTCAGCGCTCGGGCACTGGCCTCTCGCTTGACGAGGGATCTGACAAGGCCTCGGTCGCTGCTATTGACCCCGATAGCGAGGAGGGCAAGAAGCTCATCGCCAAGCAGCTGCAACGCCGCGGACTGTCGTCATATCCTCGCCTGATCATGATGAACCGCCGCCACGCTGGCTTGATGATCCCCGGCACGATATTTACGATCATCGACGGCGCGTCGTTCCCTTGCTTCTCGATTGTCTTTTCAAAGATGATTGTTGCCCTGGGCGACACTGACCCGAGCGAGCAGAGTCGCAAGGTTAACTTGTACGCCGGTCTGTTCTTTATGTTTGCCTGCGTCGTCTTCTTTGCCATCGGCGGCCGCAATCTGTTGTTCAGCCGTGCTGGAGAGCAAATTACCTTCAATGTGCGCTACGATGTCTTCAGCGCCATGATGCGCCAGGATGCCTCTTACTTTGACCGCAAGGAGAATGGCACTGGTGCCCTGACTTCACGCCTGGCTACCGAGGCTGCCGAGCTCAACCGGTCCATCAGCGAGTCGATTCCCGCCTTTATCGCTGGCGTTTCCTCGATGGTTGCGGGTATCATTATCGCCTTTACTTTCGACTGGAGACTCACGTTGGTCATTATTGGTACGCTGCCGTTCCTCACGCTGGCGTTCTACTTTGAGGGCAAGTCTGTCTATGCCACTACTAAGGCTATGAAGGGCGCCTACGAAAAGGCCTCGCAAGAGGCGTCAGAGACCGTCTCCAACATCCGTACCGTTGCCTCGCTGACACGCGAGCACACGTTCATCCAGCAGTTCAAAGACAACAGCATGGGTCCTTACCGCCAAGCCATTAAGAATCACTATGTCGGCTCTATCGGCTACGGCTTTGCTCAGTCGACCATGTTCCTGGTGTACTGTCTGGCCTTTTTCATTGGATCGCGCTTCATTCTCAGCGGGTACATTACCGTTTTGGACATGTTCAGCGTCATTTACGCCATTGTCTTTTCGGCGATTGCTCTGGGCGTCATGGCGCAACAGTCGTCGGTGATGACCAAGGGTCTTATCTCGTCCGAGAAGCTGCTGAACACGCTGCAAAGCGTGCCTCTCATTGACTCGCAGTCGAAGGATGGTGTCAAGATCGCCTACGACGACGTGGTTGGAAATATCGCCCTGGACAGCGTGCGCTTCTCTTATCCGACGCGCCCCAAGGCGTCCATTCTGCGCGGTATCTCTCTGGCTGTTCAGCCTGGAAAGACCATTGCGCTGGTTGGACCCTCTGGCTCGGGCAAGTCTACGATCATTGGGCTTATCCAGCGCTTATACGACGTCATGTCGGGCAGCGTCAGCGTCGAGAACACTGACGTACGCCAGTGGAATACCTCCTCCCTCCGCTCGAGCTTGGCTCTTGTTGGCCAGGAGCCCGTGCTCTTTGATTACACTATCGGTGAAAATATCGCCTATGGCCGTCCCGGAGCTTCTCAGCTTGAGATCGAGGAGGTCGCCAAGCAAGCCAACATTCACACGTTCATTGTGGACTTGCCTGACGGCTACAATACTCGTATCGGTCAAACAGGTGGTCTGCTTTCGGGTGGCCAGAAGCAGCGCATTGCTATTGCTCGTGCGTTGGTCCGGAACCCCAAGATCTTGCTGCTCGACGAGGCATCCAGCGCCCTTGACTCGAAGAGCGAGAAGCTCGTCCAGGCTGCGCTCGACAAGGCTGCGCTGGGCAGAACCACGGTCACTATTGCTCACAGATTGAGTACTATTCAGAACGCCGACCAGATTGTCGTCTTTAGACAGGGTCGTATCATCGAAAGCGGCACTCACGAGGAGCTCATTGCCGAGAAGGGTCTCTACAGCTTGCTTGTCACGCAGCAGTCGCTTCAGATCACACATTAGGCTTTAATACACTTGGTTTCAGATCCTAATTTTATTATTGTCTGCTTACGAGATCATTGTTAAAAGGAGTTGATATGATCTCCACACGTGACGTGTTTGCAGTCAGAGCACACTCGCAATCAACGGGAAAAACGAGGGTAAAGAAAATCATGGCCCTTACTAAAAAAAAAAGAAGAGCAAGTGGCCCTTGCTTTTTTTCTTTCTTTCTTTCTTCATTTTTCTGCACGCACCTACTTACATTATTTCAAATGATACTAGAAGAAATGGACAATTGTTGCACTGCAGAAGGCCATGTTAACTACAATTTTCAAATAATATGTTTGAACCAATGTGCACACGGAAAGACTCTAGTGGTCAATTGTACTGTCGATAATACCACTACTATTTTCGATTTACGGGCTGTTGTAATAACCAGATTGAAGAAATTGGCGACAAATGAGTTTGCTGTATTGCTATATAGTGGACACCCAAATAAGAGTGGAACACTGCTTAGAAACAGTGATGGATTTAGTAGCGACATGAATATTTACTTTGCCATTGTTTGATAGTAGAGACAGAATCGGCTTGCTCTTCAGCGCAATTAAGAGAAGCAATGCTAGATGACAGAGCATTTACAAATATCAACGACGGCTCCCAGAATAAAGAATGCTTTAGTGAGCTAAACTCCAGTCTTTTTTAAATGTGGTCAACTAATACTTTGTTACTATCAAATAACATCGTTATTCATACTCCAGACTGCATGGTATGCAGGCGATAGATGCCAAGACATTACTTTTTTATCCGTAATGCTTCCAACAATTGCAGCAATGGTGGAAGAGACAAGAGTGGTGTTCTGGCACAATATATACGCCCATCTCCGTGCTGTGGCCCAAGCCCCGCAACAGCATATTACAAAATGCCCTCAATGCCTTGTTTGGCTGGTATGGATTGCCGCTGCACTACATACATCCAAAATTTTCATATATCACTTATGAATTGAAATACAATGGGTTACACTAAACGTCAGCAGTATAACCGTGTAAAGTATTTATTTAAAGACGTGTATTAAATGTCAGTTGTGCCCTAATGGGTCTACTAAGTACCATGGTCCTAAGCATTTGTAACTTTATGCAAATACAGTCAACATTATAAAGTGTGGACTAGACAGGCAGCACATGATTAGATGCCACTCTTTTCCATGTTCTTCGTATTCCAATAATGCTGTTCTTCATCTTCAAGGGCTGTCCAGAGAGCAACCATATTTTTATTGTAACTACCGAATATATTCGTTAAATCCTTAGCACTCCCAATGAATACATAAACACTGTTACCAGTTCCATCACATTGCTCAACTCCGTAAAAGCCACTCTCAGTAATCACTGGATAGCTAATTTCTAACTTTGTTTTTTGAAATTAGGGCTTTGACAGCAGCTTCCAGACCATTGGTTATTTCAACATGGTCAGGAATTGTGACTTTGCCATTGTTTCCACGGTCAACGGCAAAGCAATAGGGCATGGTGATAATAGCTAAGGTGTTCAGAGAAATGCCTAGCTGAGAATGTTTGGAGTGATGAGTAGTTGGTGGATGGTTTGAAAGTGCCAGGGAGGCTTGCTTTTTATAGCAAAAGACTGGGACATTCCCACTTACAAGGGCGAACTAAAAAAATCCCCCTCTCCTCCTCCCAAAGCTACCTTCCAACGATGTAGTGAATTATTGCGCAGACCTTGATGATGTCACCCTTTGCTGTTTGGCAGCGGGCTTTGCACATTGCTTTCCATCATTACATCATCGGCTAAAAAGAAAGCAAAAGTGGTCATGTCCATGTCTCCAGTGTCCTTTGAAGCAAAGAAAACGCAATAGAGTGGGGTTTTATTTTTAGTGGTGTGCTGTGCACTCATCCCCGCTTTTCTTCTACATGAAGCAACAAGAAACAAAGGGCGCGGCAATGTCCAAGTCCTACATCCCTTTCCTCAAAGGACATGTAGGTGAAGGATTGATGGTTTTCTTCTCAAGTAGTGTGCGGTGGCCTCCACTTACTCAGCACAACGACTCTTGCCATTGCCAAGTTTATGCAATCATCGACCAACTCCATTACATGATTCTGTGGCTAGAACTACATTTTGCAGCATGTAAAAGTCGACATGGTGGCCTTCACATTCGTTTTGCTTGTTAGCAACAGCAACCTTGTACCTTCTCCGGACTAAATGGCATCCAGGTGGTTGATGGCAAGGCATCACTCTTTTACTCGCAGTGCTACCAACAACTGCGGCAACAGTGCAGAGACAGAAGTGGAGTACAGGTACGATGTACTCATCTGCCTGTGTACTGTGGCTCTAAACCTCGCAATGACAAATTCGCTGAGAAACCATGAAATGCCACTGTGTTTGTGATTCAGCATCGACAGTGGCGCCCTTAGCAAAGGTAATCAAATCCATTTTCTCTGCTTTTGTCGAAATCATTGGCATGCTGCGCAAAATAGTGGCTGGTTTATTTTTATGCCACTGTCGTCCTTTTTCTCTTGTATCCTTTTTATCAATAATTTATCGTTTGTCATTTGAATTTCATTTTTTTAGTGCGCTGGCGCATTTGGCCGAGTACAAATCTATGCATAGCACCTATGCCACCAAAGGTAAACCAGGGCGTACTCCTTTCGTACTTTCTATTGACGCGTTTTGAATTGCCCTGGCTAACAGAACCGCAGTCCATTCGGTGTTTACTGGACCTTATTCTTGTAGACACGGTCAAATGCTAGGCACAAAGCAGAAGCAGACGATGTTGTAACTATTTCATCGCGAGAAACCACGCCTACAAAAGATGGCAGCGAGGTTGACCCAGGCTTGGACATTGACTTGGAGATAGACAGTGACCTGGAGGCGTTTATGGAAGAGTTTTCTCAACAATCGAGTATCGCTCATAACAAGGTGCTACTGGACAAGGCTGGAGAAATATCTTCCTCCCCTGCCTCTCTGCCAGACTCTTCACAGCGTATATCCAACAGCAGCCAGAACTCTTTACAGTCGTCGACGAGACGCCGAGCCCTCACAGACCGGCCCAGGCTTAAGGTAGTGCGGCCAGCGAGCCAGCCTCAGTCACAATTACAGAAACCTGAAGCACCGGCAAAGTCAAGTTCTTTTGAAGACGGTGCCGACGATAGAGGCGAGTTGTGGTGGCAGCGCTACGAGCCCCGAACGCTGGCAGATCTGGCGTTGCATACACTCAAGGTGGGTCAGGTCCGTGGATGGCTAGAGATGGCTATTGATGCGTCTATAAATGGCAATAAGCAAGGATCTGGGTGCTTTCGGATACTTGTCCTCGAGGGACCAGCTGGCGCTTGCAAGTCTACGTGTGTGCGTATGTTGGCACAAGAGCTGGATCTGAATATCGTCGAGTGGATCAACCCTTTGGCCAACCGCACATCGACCGCCTCTCAGCTTGATTCAGATGGCGACGAGGTCGGCGTAGTACGACAGTTTGAGCACTTTCTGGCACACGCCGAGCGATACTCGGGCTTGGCATTGCAACCATCTAGCGAAGAAGCGGTCAAGCGAACGAGTACGCTGGGCCAAAAGCGGCAGATTATCTTGGTAGACGACTTGCCTAACGTCTCTCACAGAGATACACGCGAGTCATTTCGAGACGCCTTGTTGCGGTTTTCCGCAGTTCCAGCGCAGAACTCATTCCCTATGGTCATTGTAGTTACCGAGTCGATTACTTCGCAGCAGGCATTTGGAGATGAAAGTGCAGGTGGGATGGGTAGACGGTTCCGCGAAACGGATACAGCAGCCAACTCTGACATTGCTGTGTGGAGCGCAGTCGACGTTATTCCCAGCGCAGTGTACAATTCACGCTTCTGCCAGTCGATAAAGTTCAATCCGGTAGCGCCAACTATTGTGGCCAAGGGACTCAAGCGCATCTTGCAAATTCGTTCAGGACTTGGCGACCAAAAGACAACCAAATTCTCGCCCGCAACTAATGCGGCCATAAAGGCAATTTCCGACGAGTGCCAGGGCGACTTGAGATCCGCAGTCACTATGCTGCAACTATCGCTGGCATCTTATTCAAACGCGATTCCTACTGGTAGCAAACGCAGTGGCACAGAGAAGCGAAAGCGGGGAGCAGCAGCTAACCCAGTGTGCATTGGCGACAAGCAAGGTTCAACCAATGCTGGCGAGCCGCGTCGAGTGTCACTGGATTTGTTTCACGCGCTGGGAAAGGTCTTGTATGCCAAGCGCGAGGTACCCAATGCACCCAACGACAACAGCGGTCTGACCCGCGGTAGGCTCGAGTCGCACCCCGACGAAGTTTTGGACAAAACACCCGTGGATCTAAGCACATTCGGCTTGTATGTTCACGAAAACTACACTGACTTTTGCACTAGCATCGACGAAGCGGCCCAATCGGCTGATTGCTTCAGCGAGGCAGATTCGCTGTCTTCCGGCGGACACAGAAATCTGGGCGCTGCTGCTGGTATAGCCGACGCGTATGGAGCGCTGCTGGCCGTGCGTGGATACATGTACTACAAGGCACACCCTCAACTGGCTAGCAATGAGGATTCTACGACCAGAATAGGCAGTCAGCATGGCCGAGGAGGGATGGCGATGTTCCGCAAACCGCAGTTCTTTGACTTTTACAAGCGAAGAGCCGCCCTCTCGCGTATGTGGGACGATCCTGCTGCTGCCGAGATACTGGGATTTGGCAATGGTCTGCTCTCGGCGGGCGCGACACCGCGAGTTCTGGTACAGGATGTCTTTCCGTTTTGGGTCAGAATTGCGTCAAAGCGCGAGATGACACTGGCACAACAACGAAACCCAAACGTGTACCAACGTCTAATTGAGCTTGTTGCAGTTGGCGGCCACAAAAATGGATCACAACTAGGCGCTTCTCATTATGCATTTGGTCCAGTCCACTCGACGTTGCCACCAGTCCCAGAAGAAAAGCTAGTGCTGAGCGACGACGATATTGAAGATTTTTCAGACTAGCCATTAAGCGTGTTTTTTCTTCTATTACATATTCTTTGCATGTACAATTTTGTTTTTGCCGAAATACTATGAGGTTATGTTAGAATTAGTCGTGAGTAGGGATGCTAACACGAGTAAGTGGCAGGCCAGATGCACGAAGCGCGTCGACCTCCTGCTTAGTCGGGAGCAAAGCAGTGACATGTGTGCCGCCTACGCCATTGAGACACAAGCTGCGCAGTGCTGGTGCCCGCAATGGCAACGAATGGATGTCAAACACCGGAGCTCTGACACGCGTCAGATAATCGAACCGCCCACGGAGCCGTGGTATCTGCAGGGCATCGACTATTGGCGGTGTTGCGTGGTGGCTATCACTGGGCTCCAAGCACTCGACAACCAACTTCTCCAGTTGAGGCATGCTGTCCGAGTATACTCTGAGCCCGGCATTCTCGCGCGGTGCCATGTGGTAGTGACCGATATGGAGTGTTTTCAGTGCTGTCCAGCAAATAGGCTGTGCTTGCTCCCGGCGCTGACGCTGGCGACGACGTATGGCTGCCTGGGTCTCTTGGCTGTGTAGCACCATTTGCGTTGTAGCCCACTCCACTGCGTGCATGTGCCGCTCTTCCATACGCCCGAAGCGGAGCATGTCCATGATCTTGTAGTCGCACTCGAGCAGATGCAACGCAGTCAACGTCGGCGCCTGAGCTACAACGTAGGCAAACACAGCCGGTGAGCGCAGAGCATCGGCAGTGACAGCTAGCACTGAGAGCGCTGGCAGAGCCTGCGGATTCCGTGCTTGGGAGATGTCGTCTTCGGGTAGATTCGACTCAAGACCGGCCAGCTCTGAGCGATTATCCGTGTGAGGATCGTGCGCAGCCACAGTAGACGATGACGACCGCCATGACGATGCAGAGCCACGCCGTCCTCCGTCGGCATTTGCCCAGACGCTGCCCGAGATCTCCAGAGATACCAGTGGTAGACTGGAGCTGTGCAGTATCTCAGCCAAGGCAGTGGCTGGCACAAAGCCGCCAATACGCAGCGAGCGCAGACGAGGCATGATGCGCTGGATGTGTGCGGCAATACCTTGGTAGCAGATCAGCGGCATAAACGACATGTCCAAGTGCTCGACGGCTGGCCATACTTGGTCGCCAAACACGCACCGTAGGCGACATGCGCTGACTTCCGCACTATTTGTGACATCGTCTTTTGCGCTTGTCTTGCCCAGGCGACTGTGGCTGTCGACACTAAATCCAAAGCTGCAAGCACTGGTGTCGCTGTCGCTGTCGTCACTACCACTAGATGCAGTGGTATAGTCAGTCATCCACGACACTGGTGCGGCCATGGCACCCCAGGGCACAACTAGTCG
>JANBQS010000266.1:0-23933 GCA_027577415.1 Coemansia sp. RSA 922 | reverse complement strand
GTGTCTAGGATTGGTTGCGAAATCGCTGGCTTGTCTGTAAGCCCAATGAGCACTCGCAGGACAGTGTGCTGGTGGTCAGGAGCTGAGCTCATAGCAGCAAACGAGCCCAACAGAGCGTCAGTCAATGGGGATTGCGCAAACTGACCGAAATACGCTGCTTGCTCGGCCTCCGAGTCCCCGGGTCCCAGCAGCCACGTGTAGAGCCTGCGGTTGAGCGACATGTCCTTTTTCAGCACCACTTCCGACGCATGCTTCATCAAGAGCACCAAATCCTTGCGCCTAAAAACCGTCGTGCGCAAGGGGAACCGCGTCATGACTAGATCCAGCGCAGCCCGTAGCACCAAAGTCTTTGGATCAGTCAGGGTTGCTGCCAGCGCACGGGCCATCAATGACGCGTCGTCGCCACACACCTGCGCCACGTCTTCTTGCCGCGTAAACACGGGCAGTCTTTGCGCCAGGTACTTTAAAGCCGACTCGCGTTGCTCCGAATTGGTTATCATGATAAGGAACAGTGTCTGGAAAAAGAACGGCTCGTCGATCGTATCCCTCAATTTATCCAGCAGACCCACCACTCGGTGGACTACGTCAGCCGAGCCTTCCTCCAGTCCTGGCAATACTCCAACAGTAATGCTTTTCAGGCAGGGGCGTAGGCCGGGTCCCAGGGGAACGAAAAAGTCTTCGAGAATGCCGAGGAGCTGCGGTTTGGCCGCGAGCGAGGCGTTGCGCATAAAGGGAAACAGACCCAGTGCGTAGAGCGACAAGTCCATGACTAATTCCTCGCTGCCGATCTGGTTGAATATCAGCTCATAAATGCTCAGCGTCTTTTGGTGCACGCCAGTCGGTAATGCTGGGTTCAGGCACTGCGCCAAACGCTTGGTCACTGTCACTTTGTGTGGAACAACAGCGAATTTTGTGTATATCTCAAATGATCGGCTCAGTTTCGTGAGAAACGCTATGACGTCGGCCCACTCCTGGACATAGTCAAACGACTGCAGGTTGCGACCTACCAACTGTACATACTTTTGGTACTTTGGATCGCTGGCGTAGGCTACTTTAAGCAAGGAGGAATTAGTTGCTGACTAGGGTGATACGGTTTGCAGTATTTTTGGGTTTACTTACTATTTGACCGGTCTTCGTGGCGATTGGACCGTGGTGCTGACAAGTCGGTCTCAAAGCTGGTGGAATTTAACGTATTGAGTAGCTTCGAAGGGCTGACTTGTTTGCGATTACCACCATCTCTGTTGCTCTCGGTAGTTTCAGACACCGACTCGTCGTGGCTATCGTAAGAGAGCACAGGCGAGCCCTCCAAGTGTGTTGACAAGTTGCTCATTTTGCCTTGCACGATGAAAATATAATAAAAATCGATTGAAGCTGAGTTAGAAGAGAAAACAGCGAGAGAGAAAGATCGTTATTTTTGAAGTACCTGACGAGGCGGGATAATTTTAGGAAGGCTGATCATGCCTGGCTTGTGCGTGCTTTCTTGCCAAGAGCTGCAGCTCTTCTTTTATTCAATTCTTTTTAATTAGCTTTTGCGTATTATTTTTTCTCTCTCATTTTTACTTGCACGCATTCACATATATTCTTGAGGGAGATGCGTAGCTCGCTTGCACTAGGCCTTTTGGCCTCGGCTCTGACGCTGACAGTGTCCGCATTTGACTGCAAAAAGGCACAGGTGGCTGGCCACATATACGACCTGAGTCCACTAGCTCGTGAAATAACTCTTGACAGCAACACGACAACACCACCAACTGTAACAGGCACCCGTTACGTACTCAACCCCTGCGCGCCGCTCAAGGCCGAGCCTGACAGTGTCCCCGCAATAGACCGGTGCCCAGACGGCGCCTGGGTATGTCGGTCGGTGACCAACTACAAGAAGGACGAAAAGCCGCGCGTCACTGAGGTCAATTCGGTGGCTGGCAAGAGCAGCAAGGACGAGCCAGTTCTGGAGGCCAAGGCATCGGGAAGCGAGAAGCCAGCCGAGTTCCACTGGATATTGAAGGGCGCAGAGGTCGAAAAAGTGGCATGGTCAACGGACATTAAATTTGTCTGTAATAAGAGCGCAAAGGACCTGGATCTGCCTACTGTCGTGGGGTTCAAGGACGGCGTTCTGTCGCTAGAGTGGGCGGTGCCCGCGGCTTGTGCCCTGGGTGCTGGCGACGAAAAGCCACCGAGCGATGGTGGCAAGGAAAAGGAGCCTAGCGGTAGTAGTGGTGGCGGGTTCTTTTCGACAATGTTCTCGCTCTTCGTTGTCGTGTCGGCACTGTACCTGGTACTGGGCGTCATGTACAATTATCTTATTGTGCGCGCTACTGGCTTGGATCTGATTCCTAATCGTGCGTTCTGGCGTGAGTTCCCTTACCTGTGCTCGGACTTTGCCCAGCACGTGTGGAGCATGGTTAGCGGTCGTCGTCGTGGCGGCTACTCTGTTGTCTGAATGTCCCCCAAATTTTAAAAACTGCTACTCGGAAAACGGAAACGACAAAATTTTGGTTTAGGACCCTTTTTGTTCTGCTCTTTTCTCTTTTTAAAACTCTTTTTTTATTCTTGTCTTTAACACTTTATTTGTGAAATTGTTTGTAAATGTTTGGCAATTCACCTTCAGGCGCAGAGCGCGCTCGTAAGCGTCGGATATATGCAGCGCTGGTCGTTGCAGCGATATTTGTCGCATCCATGTGGTATTACAGCTCACGCAAATCCACATCACCAGGTGGGTCTCGGTTAACAGACTTGTCGCTGAGTACAAAGACGCCGTACTTGGCGCCCAACTCCACCATTCGTCCGGCCCCAAGTGGGTTTAAGCTCGTTCAAGTGCAGTACGTATACCGACATGGAGCTCGCTATCCAACTCAGGGCGACATGGCGCACATTAAGGAGGTATACGGGCTGGACGGTCTGAGCGTGCCACGCGACTGGATCAACGCCGAGCTTATTGATGGGGACAAGGACGCTCTCTTGGCAGAATACGGGTACCGTGAAATGACGGGGATTGCGCAGCGCACGATACAGCGGTATGCGACGTTTCTGGTCGACCGCTTGCGGAATCCGGAGTATGTGCGCTTTGTCAGCTCTGAGTTTCAACGGTCGCACATGTCAGCCCGCACATTCCAAGGCGTAGTGGACCCCAAAAACCACACAAAGCCTGTCACGGTGTTGCCACTGAACGAAGACACTATTCTAGCGATGAAGGCCGTGTGTCCAATGTGGGAGCAAGAAAAGGAAGCGGCTACGTATAACGCCAGTCGCGAAATCGCTGTATTTGACTCTATTCATGGCCCGGGCTTGCGCCAGCGTATGAGCGGCAAGCTTGGCGTAAAGTCGGGATTGACTGTTGCCCACATTTCTACGCTCTATATGATGTGCGGGTACGAGGTGGCATTGTTTGCGCAGCCAGATACTTGGTGCACTTTGTTTGACCCAGATACTTCTGCATTGATGGAGCTCCGCAACGATATCAAGTATAGTCGCGTATACGGACCATTTGGCGCCAACATTAATAAGAAAATGGCCTGCGCGTTATTTACCGCCATACTCAACGATATCGACAGCGCACTTCGCGATATTCCTAACGCTATTTCGATATTCCGATTCGGCCATGCGGAGACTATCATGTTTGTGAGCACACTTTTGAGCTTGGAGCAAGTGCTGGGAACAGAAAACTCGCCTATTACTGGAGCTATGCCATTCTCGCTTGCGAGGCACCGGGGATTCAAGACATCGGTTATTGCGCCATTTTCTACCAACTTGGGTATTGAGCTCTATAAGGACCAGCATGCTCAGCCGTTCTTCCGTCTATTACTCAATGAGCGTGCTATTCGCTTGCCGGAGTGCGCTGACGAGTTCTGCTCGCTTGACGTGTTGCGCACCAAGCTGGGCGACAATATCGGGTGCGATTTCAATAGTATTTGCCGCAAAACACCTCAATGACTGCTGGACGTACACACACACAAAAAAAGAGGTAGGTGCAAACCACCCGTGGGTACGAGGCAGTGAACGGTAGTGTGTGTTGTAAAAAGGGATCCCTCTATTTACTTTGTAATTTTTACTGTCTTTGCTTACGTTTAACAATAAAACAGTAGAGTGCAGGGTACATCTACACAAAACGTCACACACGTCATTTGCTAAAAAAAAAATCCCTTTCACCTCTTTCTATGCGAAAGAATGGTCATGTCCGCATTTGTAAAAAGAAATTTTTTGAAAGGACATTAGAAAGAAGCGGATTCTTTAAAATAAAGAAAAAGTGTGTGGTCTGAACATTGGTCTTTGTTTAAATGGCAATCATTTAACGCTCTGTGGAGTGTGAGAGAGGTATCACTGCCAAGAAAAAGGGCCTGACGGCTTTTTTTTTTGTAGACATTCTTAGTCGTTTACTTTGAAACAGTAAAAAGAACGACCGTGGTAAGCAGAGCTTTTTACTCTTTTTGAATACAAAAAAATAAATTGAGCCCTTGGCAACTAGTCTAGTCTCCAAGTTTTTATTTTCTTGTTTCATCTTTACACATTTATCATTTTTTTGCTTGTCTTTTTTATTTCACGCACCACCCCCTCTTGCATTTATTCATTTCTGTATATACCACTTACACATACACACACAAAATATCAACTGTGACATCTCAACTATAGCATCTATTCATTATAACTAGCCATGCCATTTGCATTTAACGCCAAAAGCATGAGGCAGCTCTTCCAGCGCCCGCCTCCAACAACTCTCGTGACAAACGACTCGACATTGAGTACTACGCCGACGATTAGGCCAATCACGAAGAGTATGCTGAAACATCCCGAAGTGCGCAAAGTGCTGATTCGCTTTGCCTTGTTCGTTCTCCTGGCGTTTACGCCCGTCATCTTTGCTGCCATCGCCCTTTCGTTTTCTGATCCGAGTAACGCCGGTAAGACCGCCATCTATATGGTCACCTTTTCCGTCTCGTTCATCGCTGTTGGCTATGGCGGCTGGAAATCCTACAGGCAGATTTTGCAAGTAACCGAGCCACAAACTCCACCCAGGGTTCAGCAACCATCTAGGCCGACGCCAGCCAGAGTGAGCTCAGCTGTGGATGCGTTTAACAGCGAGCAGCGCTACTACACACAGATGCAGCATGCAGGGTCAGCGCAGACACTGGCTGGCGGCCCTAACGAGTTTAACGACGGGCGTGTTCTGTCGCTGACGCCGTATAACCCGCCCGCTGACTATGGCGCATCATACGTGCAGCCAGCCAATATGCCGCAGCCACATATGCTAATGGATATGCCTCTCCCGCGTAAGCCAGAGGCAGCCTACCACGGTCCGCCTCAGCATGATCCGCCAGTCTTTGTGCCGCTAAATGGAGGAGCCGATGTTGCCCCGCACTCTTATCCAAGGGAGCCACTTCCGAATCCTCCAAGGGAGCCACTTCCGAATCCCCCACGCTTCAATGTTGAACCGCCATCTCCGCCGTCGAGATATGTCATGCCCCGTCGTCTAAGTGCCAGCGCTTCGCATGCCGAGGGTCTGCGTAAAAGCGAAGACGCCGAAAGCCCGTATGACGACGACGATAGCGCGCAGTTGTACTCGTTCGACAAAGTTAGGGTCAATAAAGACGATGCTTCTCGCAGAGTGTCTCGTCGCTCATCGCACCGCCACAGTGTTGGTTCTATTCCCGCGGCAGAGTGGAATGCTGAAAGCCAGTATGCCGGAGAACACTCAGTTCCAACCACATCTAATGGCGCTGCGTTTAATATTCGCGAGGCCAATATACCGCAGGGATCTATTATGCAAGCTCAGCGACCGATGCTAGTGCCCGCCGATCAGTTATCTGTTTCTCACGGATCGTCGTCTGACTTGCCATTGCATCAGGCGACAAACGATATGGCGCCGGCTCCCAGACGTCCCAGCCCGCCACATCAAGAACTTCCGCCCAGGCCTGATATCAACCTGAGCCAGGTCAACGATGGCTACGTTGAGCAGTGGCTCGACACATCTACGCAGCCTGATTACCATCCATCTATGCGGAGAATTGGTCGGGGCATGTCAACGCAGTCGCTGGCTACAAGCAGTATTGACCTGGTTATTCCCGAGAAGTTTGCCGCACCAGAGGCCAGCAAGATAGTCAAGACGACGGTAAAGGCGCCGTCAAAGAGCCAGGGTCGATCGATCTACGGCGAGCGAGGTCTGATCGAGGAGAGCAAGAACAACCAGTCGGATGCCACGATTGACCATTTGGTTAGCGATATAATGGCCTCGTCCGTCAGCAATATTGGTCAGGGCATGGGTGCTGCGCCAATGCCTGCTCCTCGGCCTGCGTTTAAATCTGCGGGAACATTTGGCAACGAGGCTGCTGGTGTTTTCAGCAGTAGCAACGAAGTATTGGCCAGTAGGAGCGTGAGCAAGGCACCACATGGCGACACCGCCAACTCCTTCGCTGGATTGGATCAAACGCCGGTTCCAGCAGCGAGGGATCTCGTGGGACTAGGCGAGCCACTGTTGAAATCTAGCAACCCATTTGCTGCAACCGCTGGCTCTAAGCACGCCCAAATTCAGAACGACCACTTGATTGACATTGCCAATGGCAAGCAAGATCTCAACGTAGCTGGTGCCGCAGACTCGAGATACTTTTCGGCCGTCTCGCTGCCTCAGCCGCCACACCAGGCGCCCAATGCCATGAACACATTCCATGAGCATGAGGAGGAAGAGGAAGACGACTTTTTGGACGACGATGACAGTGACGATGGCTACGCTGCCAAACAGCAATCGCCAATGGGTCAAAATGCGGCCGATAACCACGACCCCAACAAGTGGAAGACCAACAGTATTAACTTTAGCAATATGGCTGCTGAACTGGCAAAGGCTCTCACTCAGCCCAACGGGCCACACGAATCGCTCATGAGCGGAGCACCCGCATTGAGCCGCGATAGCGTGTCAATCGAAATCCATACGCCCGATATCAGCCCAATGCATGCGCAACAGGTAACGGCGTCCTATGCTCAGCGCGCCATAGTACATGGAATCCCCTCGAGGCCAAAGCAGGGCTGGCAGAACAACCCTGGGTCGCACATGTCATTGTCACCAACTGGCGAGTACGGTGACCCTGACTATACAACTCTAAATCTAAAATAGTTCCTTCAAGTTTTTTAATCAATGTAACAGCAGCCGTTGGTCGTCAATGTTGCAAGTTTGCTTTCATATCTATTTTGTACGCTATACAAGCTGATCAGCTAGCGGAGGCTGCGCATAGAAATACTTTACAAAGCTCGCTAGAGGAGTATATGGAACGCTGTAGACCGGGTGCACGGGCTTTACTACGTTGGATCGGAGGCCCAGAACTAGCAAGCTCGCAGGCATTGCGCCCCACTGCATCATTCTGACTGGCACGCTGTACACTGAAGTAATGTCTGTAACTTGCTCGCTGGGCTCGACGCCGACATAGTGTTGCGACAGAGACAGACCAATCAAGCAGTACATGGTGTGGTACAGATCAGGAGATTTGCCTGGCTTGTCCCGCAAGCCGCCTGCCCGCCGGTCTTGACAGCAAGCCAAGAGGTACCGCTGTAGCGCAGCACGATCGTAGATGTAGCCCTCGGTCCTTGACCGCTTCAGAGCCTTTTGGAGTATTGGGAATGCACCGCCCATCCAGTACGAGTAGCAGCCATCAACCAGCTTGTTGGTGCGGCCATTAAACCCGCCCTCAAAGGCCAGTTGTCGGGCGCTCATCCACCTAGCCAAGCGATCGAGTCGAAGTGCGTCAGTTTTGCCCAATATATCCAGTGCCGCCAGCCCACACAGCGTGTATCCTCCATGGGCCTCGACGCCCGGGTAAGGGCCAATACCGCCCTCGCAAGTCTGGCACCTAGCGATGAATTCTGCTGCGCCTTTAATGAGCTCGGGAGTCATAATGTTGAGCAACGACGCAACAACCATTGCACAGTACACGCCACGGACGTCAACCTCGCCATCAGCATGCATTGTGAATGCTCCGTCAGGGCGTTTCATCGACATTAGCCATGAGTACATGCCCTGTCTATCGATAGTCCTATAGGCTTTATCGCCACCAACCAGAACAATAGCCATGACTGCAGCGTAGGACCCAGCCAAGTGGGGGAGCTGTCCGCTGCCGCCGCAAAAGCCTCCGCTGGGACTTTGCAAGCGTGAGAGCTTGTCGACAACTCTGTCGCGCAACTGCTGGCTGATATCGCAGCCCAGGATGTCGAGCGAGTTGAGGCACCAGAACGAGAACCAGGGCTGTGATGAGTCGAGTACGGCAAAGTTGCTCGGTAGACCGTTGATGGCGTCGTGAATAAACTGCTCGTGCTTTGCGCGCAATAGCTTGTGTCTAGTGTCGTCAATGGCACCGCCGCCCTGTGCGAGAGAGCCTGGCTCTACGAAATTGAGGTAAATGTCTCCTATGCTGTCCTCGACCTCGGCCTGCAAGACCGACGTCTCCGTCTCGCACTCGTTGTCGTCGTAGCGAAAGTCATAACTAAATACAGATGACATTTATACAGGGGCCAAAAATTGACAGGCGAGAAATGAAGCAAACCGAGGCGCAACGGCCTATCGACGACATGTTTTGTGTACAAGGCGTGATCGATTGATCAGATTACCGTTAATCGAGATCCAAAAGCAACTAGTGACGCGTAATGGCTGCTGCTGGCATATAGCCTGGTGGCGCTCCGGCAAACGGCTCAGGAGACAGCCTTCTTCAAGTTATCACTCCCTTCAATTCGGGTTTTATATTTTACAAGTTAGACTCAATCGAATTATGTGCGTATCGACCGTTGTTTTGGAGATGGATACATGGATGGATGGATTCATGAATCTACCATTAGCGGAAGGATGGATACGCGAGAAGATAATGGATTCGCCCACCATTGCGGTTTGCCTGTGGATGGATAAATCCATTTTCTTCCGCGCCCGTCCAAATTTCAGAATTGGCAATTTCAGAATTTTCCAATTTGGCGAATTACTAAACTCACATTCTCTCCAATTTACAACCTGTAGCAAATGGCTGACTCAGCACCGGCCGATAGTCGTGGTGGACGTGGCGGTTTTGGACGTGGTCGTGGCACTCGTGGCCGCGGTGGTCGTGGACGCGGTGGACGCGGCCGTGGTCGTCGTGACGAGGGTGAGCAGGCCTGGGTTCCAGTTACCAAGCTGGGCCGCCTTGTCAAGGACGGCAAGATCAAGTCGATCCAGCAGGTGTACCTGTTCTCGCTGCCTATCAAGGAGTACCAGATCATTGACGTGTTCCTGCCCAAGCTCAAGGACGAGGTCATGAAGATCACTCCCGTGCAGAAGCAGACTCGTGCCGGTCAGCGCACTCGCTTCAAGGCGTTTGTTGCTATCGGTGACTCTGATGGCCACGTCGGTCTTGGTGTCAAGTGCGCCAAGGAAGTTGCTACCGCTATCCGCGGAGCCATTATCCTGGCCAAGCTTTCGGTCATCCCCGTGCGCCGTGGTTACTGGGGTACCCGTATGGGTGAGCCCCACACCGTGCCCGTCAAGGTCACCGGCAAGTGCGGTTCCGTCGTGTGCCGCCTCGTGCCTGCTCCCCGCGGTACCGGTATTGTCGCTGCCCCCACCCCCAAGAAGTTCTTGGCTCTGGCTGGTATCATCGATTGCTACACCACCGCGCGTGGTTCCACCAAGACCCTGGGTAACTTTGTCAAGGCCGCCTTCATCGCCATTGCCAACACCTACTCGTTCTTGACCCCCGATCTGTGGGCCGAGACCGCCCTTACCAAGGACCCCTACCAGGAGTTCACTGACTTCCTGGCCAAGGAGGCTGCGAAGAAGTCCAAGTACTAGAGTCCTCTAATGGATCTGGTGTGGACGTTTCCTCCTTGATTTTGTTCGTCTAGCTTCTATCTTGCATAGTCGGAATGGAGAATATCATACGCACTAACCCTAGTATATTTATCTTGGTTGATTTTAACATCTTTTAAATGAAAAAAACATGTCAAAATACTTTGGTACTCTTGCGTACTCGCATAAATGTCCGATGCAGTTAGCTCATGCTCAGCAAATTGATTCATTCGTGATCTTAGTGTGCGATCACGACCAAGCAATAGCAAAGAATAATATAGCACATTGGTTTGCATTTCGCCTTTCGTCACTTCTATTTTTTTTTTTTAAAAGAAATGCATATGTTTCTGCATACGTTCGCAGTATGTGTAGGTATAAGTGAGCTTGTTGAAAATAACCAAGGCTAGGGATGTGATAAAAGAGTACTAATGAAAAGATGAAAAGTGAAATAGTAGAGCTCGCTAGTGTGCCGGTCTTTCGATAGCCGCGAGTAGGTAAAGTCAAAGCGCCGTATCTGTCGGAGAGGACTTAACAGCGGATGATGGAGGGTGTGTACACCAATTCTGCCTATATGCGCTACTCGTCTGCTCCGTCGAGTGCAGCATTATCTACTCAATCGATGTCGTGGATAGTCTCTTGCCTTCTCTCCCTGATGTACCGAGAGAGTATGACCTCATCGTTTGCTTCGAGCAATAGCACAAACAAGTCCTCCAGCCTGTCCAGGCTATTGCATCTCACAGCTCGGTCGATGGCGAGGCAAAGGAGCGCGTAGTATATTCTGTCCACACGCAAAGTGTCGTCCGTAACTACCCTGGTGCCCAAGCGTTGGCGTCGACTGAAGAGGTTCAAGTATAAATCTCTGGCAGGAGGATAGTTTCCCACAAGCCCAAGGTACTTTTTCTTAAAGTCGTCCAGCTCTTGGCTCTCGTGTATGCCGTAGGTATCCTCGTCGTTTACGGGTGGCTCGGGGAGGGGCTCTATGCCTGCTTTGCAGTGGCGCTTGCGGTCTTGCCTTGGTAGTGCGCGTTGACCAGGTCCATTGTTTTGCGGCTGAGTGCGAGCTGTTATAGAAATAGTCGCTGACGGCGCTGCAGGCCGAGTACCAGCAAGTGTAGTTCTACCAATTGGAGTCGCTATAGGACGAGCACCAGTTGTCGTTGAAGTAGTCGCTGGCAGCGCTTCAGGATGAGAATCAGTTGTCATAGAAGTAGTCGCTGGCGGTGCTACAGTCCGAGAACCAGCAATCGTAGAGGTGGTCGCTGGCGGTGCTACAGTCCGAGCTCCAGCCGTCGTAGAAGTAGTCGTTGATGCCGTTGCGGGCTGAGTGCGAGCCGTCGTAGAAATAGTTGCTGGCGGCGCTACAGTCCGAGAACCAGCGATCGTAGAAATGGTCGTTGGCGGCGCTACAGTCCGAGAACCGGCAACCATAGAGGTGGTCGCTGGCGGCGCTACAGTCCGAGAACCAGTCGTCGTAGAAGTAGTCGCTGACGCCGTTGCGGGCTGAGTGCGAGCCGTCGTAGAAGTAGTCGCTGGGGGTGCTGTGGTCTGAGTGCAAGCCACTGTAGTAGTAGTTGCTGGCGGCGCTACAGTCCGAGGACCAGCAACCGAGGAAGTAATCGCTGGCGACGCTACAGTCCGAGAACCAGCAATCATAGGAATAGTCATTGGCGGCGCCGCAGGCTGAGTGCGAGCCGCTGTAGAAGTGGTCGCTGGCGGCGCTACAGTCCGAGCTCCAGCCATCGTAGAAGTAGGCGGCGCTACAGGACGAGAACCAGCCGTCATAGAAGTGTTCGCTGGCGGCGCTACAATCCGAGAACCAGCGATCGTAGAAATAGTCGTTGGCGGTGCTACAGTCTGAGTACCAGCAACCGTAGAGGTGGTCATTGGCGGCGCTACAGTCCGAGAACCAGCGATCGTAGAGGTGACCGCTGACGCCGTTGCGGGCTGAGTGCAAGCCGCTGTAGAATTGGTCGCTGGCGGCGCTACAGGACGAGCACCAGCGATCGTAGAAATAGTTGTTGACGACGCTACAGTCCGAGAACCAGCAATCGTAGAGGTGGTCGCTGGCGGTGCTACAGTCCGAGCTCCAGCTGTCGTAGAAGTAGTCACTGGCGGTGCTACAGTCCGAGCACTGGCGATCGTAGAAATAGTCGCTGGTGGCGCTACAATCCGAGAACCAGCGATCGTAGAAGTATTCGCTGACGGCGCCGCAGACTGAGTGCGAGCCGCTGTAGAAGTGGTTGCTGGCGGCGCTACAGGACGAGAACCAGAAATTGTAGAGGTAGTCGCTGACGTCGTCGCGGGCTGTGTGCGAGCAACAGGGGGCTTGTCGCCAGGGAGCCAGCCACGGGGGACCTTATCACCAGGTAGCCAACCGCGAGGTCGCCAGTTGGGACCGAAATTACCGTAAAGCATCCAGTAACTAACAGCTCCATTGCCAGTGATGGTGTGTTGCGTGGAGACAGCGGCACCCGCGTCAAAAGTGGTAGGAGCCTGTTGTGGTGCGGCGGTGTATATGATATCGCCTTCAACTCTACCCCGACTGCCTGAGAGACAACCAGTGACACTGCCGCTGTTGGTGCCGACGTGTCGCACAAATGCAGCGACCCTCTTGCGTAAGGTGGTATGAGCCCGCTGCTGTGTGGGGACACGCGCCATATTCTTGAAAACCGACGCATTTCTCCGCTGCTGCCGACGCCGTCCACGTTTTGAATGAGGACAGCGGCCAAAACTGCTTGGTCGCCACTCCTTCTTACGAAAAGCCTCTTCAATGTCTTGCTGGGAGGGGTTGCCAGTAGCGCGCTTGGGCTTGGGCTTAACTGGTGTCGAGCAACCAACCGAATCGTTGCCAGGCGGGTCGCTGGTGTTGCTGGCAGAAGATGTCTTGACGGCCCCGCCGGTGATGTGTACTGATGCTGCGTTGTCAACTGTGCTGCTAGCTGGCGGCGTGCCGGTGTTGTTCTCTGGCAATGTGCTATCCCCTGCACTATTGGCGTTGGCTGGAGTCGCGTCGGCATTGGTGGCCTCATTGGCTGGCAAAACGTTATCAACCATAGTGCTGGTTGGCAGTGTGCTGGTGCTGTTGGCTAGCGCCGCAGTATCGGCTGCACCGTCGTTGTTGGATGGCGCTGAGGGTGCTGCGACCTGATAAGAAGCCGCCGTAGAAGCCGTTGACGCCGCTGCAACCAGAGAGGGAGCTGGCGTCATAGTAGTTACCTTGAGTATCGCTGCGGTCTGAGCACGAGCAGCAGGGGGCTTGTCGCCAGGCTGCCAACCGCGAGGTTGCCAGCTGGAACCGAGCTGACCGTTAAGCATCCGGTCACTAGCAGCTCCATTGTCATCGATGGCGTTCTGTGTGGGGACAGCGGCGCCCACATCGAATGTCCTAGGACCCTGCTGTTGTGTGGCGGCCTGTGCGATGTCGCCTGCAGTCGCATCCCGACCAGCTGGGCTCAAGCCGATAGAGGCGCTGCTGCTAGTGCTGGCGGGACTCTGGGCTGAGTCCTTCGGCGGGGTTCGTTCCTGAGTATCACATTCGCGCATGGGGCAGATCTCCCTCGAGTGGTTGCGTGGCACACGATTTTCAGGCCTGGCCTTGCACTGCTTAGTGGCATGCTCTTTAGCCTTGAGCGCCAAGTCGTACCATGCGCCCTTGGCTTCAATAAAAGCGCAGATGGCCCTGCGCCACGAGATGCCGTAACTGGTATTCCTTTGGGCATCCTGAATCTGGTAGTCCTTCATGGCCAAATTCATCTTCTTCGAGGCCTCCTTTATCTCCTCGCGATATACGAAGCAGTCGTGGCAGTAAAGTCGTGGCTTATAGTACCCTGGCGAGATACGACGTGCCTTTAGGATCTTTTTGAGACCGTCAGCGCTGATACGATCATAATGGCTGTAGTCAGGCTCGACATTTGCAGGCTTTTGAACGCCGCCCCGGGGGACCTGCTTATTTGGTTTTTCGGCGGTGAGCATCGGTGTGGGGGCGGTAGCAGTGGAGATTGTCTCATCGGGTCGGTTGCCGTCGGGCTTGGGCATTGGAGAACCACTAAGGACGTCAGGCTCGTCGGGCTGCTCAAGTGGAGCCTGGTTGGAAGGAGTAATACGCGCATGCCGATGTTGCGTAGTGCTATCGCCCATCGGATTGAATGCTCTACCCGAGGTACCACCAGGCAGTGTCAACGCGCCATCGGCCTTGCATGACGCTTCCGCTGCTAGGCATGCGTTGTCGGAGTCTTGCATCTCTAACACGTTGGAGGTTGAGATGTAGAGGTAGGGCTTAGTAGACGAAAACCACGACATATAGTCGCAAAAGCCAAATAGCATAGACCCAGCCCCAGTTTTTATGCCGTCGATGGGGCACATGCCACCTCTGGGCATGTCGTGGAAGAGCCAGTGAAGAAGATGCCGGACCAGAAAGTGTTCTGGGAGCGCTCGCCGAAGGAGCCGCTCTGCGGAGGTGTAGTAGTCGACTGGCGGCCAGGAATACACGGCGGTGTAATCGCGAAGCATGACTCGGTGCTGGAAGCGCTTGACACAGATGCCTCGAGGAAGCACCCACCAGAGCAACTGCTCAAACAGCGGATTCTCGGCCGAATCGATTAGCAAAAAGCAAACAGATGACAGTTCCTTGTTTGCAATCGGTCGAGAGATAGGGCGAGGCAGCTCACGAAGCTCCCACCACGCCCAAGCCAGGAGTAGTGCTGCGCCAAGTACAACGTAGCACATACCCAGACGGTCGGCAAATGCCCAAAGTGCGTATGCAAGGGCAAGTAAGGTAAGAATCATTATGAACCAAAAAAAAGTGAAGAAAAAAATGCAAAAGATGTGTGAGGAGAAGAAAAAAAGAGACAAGGGAGAGAGAACGCGCTCAGCTCCTTTTATTCTCTCTCTGCTGCGGCTGTTGCACCGCTGGAGGGACATGGAGGGGTGTCTGTCATTGTGTCTTGGCAGGTGGCTTTTTTTTTGTGTAGATCGTAATGAGCTGAACCGCCGATTTGGGGCAAGGGGTTGGGGGCGGCGGCTTACCAATAGCCACGCGTGTGGGGGCAGACAACGCTCAGGAACAATGGATGGCTGAATATACTTTCAGGGACTTTGGATGCCAGCTATCGCCAATTCCTTTCGTTTGTAAACATAGGTTTGGAGAGCTGTCGAAATAGCAAAGTCGCTCTTTTGACGATAATATATGTACATCTTTAATTTAAAGTGTGTTCTGATTTGCACTGTTGGGCAATCCTCTCACACATAAACTCCGACATCATGCAGGCCAAATGCAGACTAGATAGCATGCTCTTCGCGTAGGCAACGCTTTGCCGCTAACAGCAATCCCACGTCATTCTGTAGTATCCGTACACGCATCAATGTCAATGCTTCTCACCGTCTACCTGTCCATAAAAGACCACAGTCTGTCAATTCATAGGTCTGATAAACCGCTCCAATCGGTCCTAATCCAATCTTTTAAATCGCAAACCTTGATCGCTAAGCAAACAAACACTGTCTTTGATGACGATGTTAGTGATAAACAGCTTTATGATTCATAGTCTATTTTTATTTTCCTATTTTCAATTCATTAGGAATTTCAGGGCAATGCACAATATATTGGCGTTTCAGATCCTTCCTAGCCACATTATCGAGACAATAGTCGGCCATACCGCTAGCAGCAGCCACTTGCAATATGACGGAGTCAGCTCTCACACCAATGAGGGTAGGAAGCCCCCAGATGCTGTTGCTGTGGATGTGGCACAACACTCGCGCCTTTCTTTACATGCACTTCTGCAAAGAGTACAAGTTATACTTGGTGACTAGCAAGGGCGCGATGTAGCCACTAAGAATTCGTGGCTACCCAGCCTCCAAGGGCTCGACTCACAAACCCATCGCTTGGTTAAGGTGAGGAAAACCACATTGGATATTAAGCTTGCTTTTAAGAGCATGGCGCTCAGGTAACTACCTAACATGCCGCATGAAGGCTGGGCCTTTCACCAGATCCGCAAGCTTTTATTCGACCTCTATTATTGTAAAAACTTGGAGGGCTACAACCTGTCAGAGATCGACACCGCTTCCCTGTTTAAACGCAACAAGTGTTGCCACTGCCTGATATGCACGGTGTTCTGGGGAGGCAATGATACTTGTTAGACAGCCCCCACTTCGCTCGGATCTGGAAACCGATACTCTAACCTTTGGTAGTCTTCCCGAAGACACTACTACGAAGGAGCTCTCAGAGTTCAGACATGTGAATGTAGAGATGGGTAGTCGATTCTGGTGCTGGCATATCAGATGTAATTACCATGCTAAAGGTGACTACGCACGGGTGGTGATCTGCTTACTTTTGATGGCATTGGGTTGCCCCAACTTTAACTATGTGACTGTGGGTATAAAAAACACTCGAGAGCCATATATGAAGGCCATGCAAGGGAAAATTGACAAACCCTAGATTTAGCCTGGATGCGCCACGTCTCAGGCGTTTGTTGCTTAACGGTTGGAAAGATTGTTAGCCCAGAACGATACAGGGCTCTTTATGTTCTTTGGCGGACTTTAAAGTCTTCCTTCTAGAAATGTAATATTAATGTCAACTTCTCTAGCCTCATTAACATTTTTTTAACAACTTTTACAGTGTATTTGTGTTATGTGAATTAGAGCAGAGCAAGAGCATGGAACAAAAATAATAGCAAATGTGTATTATTAAGACATAGAGACACGGAAGCAAGTAGCTTATCCTGACTTGCCAAGCACCTGTAAACTACACTGAGCAATGGAAGCATCAACAAAACGCCTGCGTATGCTGGTTGTTAACAGATAATACTCGGCATGGCTGGTGACAGGATAGGGCCGCATGTCTGTAGTTGTAGTTACACGGACAACAACCGCAGTGTTCAGTTGCAAAAAAATGATAAAAATATATACAACTTTTGTTGTTTTTTTATGTTGTTGTTTTTTTTAGTTGTGGCATTCATCTTCACTTGTTAAATCTCTTTCTGTGGGTGTTTGGTACCCACTGATCGTGGGATTTCTTTTTTTGAAGAAGCGAGATTCGAACCCGAGCCAGCAGGGTCGGAGCCATCCAGTATGTACATCACCCGCAATACACATATGTATCTGTTTTGGACCACTACCACAGCCTCCTCTAATGGGCTTGTTTATACCGGGTATTTAAGGTACACTAAGAGTGCATTAGAACTTGTACTCAGGAGGGCAGATTCGGAGTGTAGCGCAAGAACTTTGATGCCGCTGACACCGCTGTTTTCAAATACACAGCATTTCCAAGCAGTGAATATGAGAATCGCTTCTTTGATTGATTACCGGCTGGATCGCTAGGACTACATACTTTTGAGAGCAGTTACGTGTGGGCGGTCTGTCAATACTGCTTTCTTTTGTCATTTCCGTAATCTCGCATTTTTGTAAACTAATTCACTTTCTATTTTTTGCAAAATGGCCTTGGTGCTGTCTGGCCAAGGCGAAAAGGCGTCTCCGATACTCAAGCTAGGTCGCAAGTACAGCGCGTACCTCACCTATCCCCTGCTCTTAGCTAGCATCGTGTGGCTGCTGCTTTTGCCATTTCAAACATTCACACGCAATGGTTACTTTTCAGAGAACGCCATGATGCCCAACCAGGTGTATACCGTGTTTGGAACCGAGGAGCACATATCTGCAATGAACCATATTGATACAGAGCTCGCACTGCAGTCTACGGCCAAGGACGCGGGTGAGCGACAGGCAGGCGCTGTATATCACGCATTCGACAGCTTGGGCTTGGATAGCGAGATCCAGCGGTTTTCTTATAGCGAGATTCCTGGCACAGGTAGTATGAGTGGGATAAACGTGCACGGCGTGTTGCGGGCCGGCAGAAGCGACTCGGTCGAGGCGCTGCTAATTGCCGCGTCGTGGACGACATCCAGCAACAGGACAAACATTAACGCAGTGCGACTCATGGCTGGGCTGGCCAAATATGCCAGCGAGCAAGTGTACTGGGCCAAGGACATTATTTTCCTAGTGACTGACAGCGGAGAGCATGGCATCGAGACTTGGCTAAAGTCGTACCATGGCGGCGGCGGTCTATACGTGCGTAGCGGGATTATCCAGGCCGCTGTCTGTTTAGAACTTCCGCCCGCTCAGTCATACGCCGGCATGGGGCTGTTCTTTGAGGGCAAAAGCGGCCAGCTGCCGAACTTGGACTTGGTCAACATCGTGCAGTACATTTCGCGCGTCGAACGCATTCCAGCTTACTTGCACGGCATGGTTGACGCACCACGGTCTTCGACATGGCTAGAAAAGTACAAGCGCTCCGCCCAGCTCCTGCTCCGCCAAGTGAGCTCATTGGCGATTGGAAAGTCGGTAGGCGTGCATGCACCATTCTTGCGCTACCGTATTGACGCTCTGACGCTATCTGGCATTGTACGGGCCACTGACCCTGTCAGCCTAGAGTACCTGAGAACTGGCGTAGCCCCAGTAATGCCAGCAGCCTTCACTGTTCGTGCAATCGGGCGAACGGTCGAATCTACTTTGCGCAGTCTGAACAACCTGCTGGAGCACTTCCACCAGTCGTTCTTCTTTTACATTCTGCCGGCGAACGAAAAGTACATTTCGATTGGCGATTACATTCCGGCAGCCGGCCTAATGGTTGCCAGTTTGCTCTTCCAAGCCATGCACTTGTGGTGGATGCAAGGTTCAGACGACATGCGCTCGGATAACCCCGCGACGCGTATTGAGAGGATCAACGCATACTACGCATTCTTGAGGCGCACGCTGCCCAACACCATTGGCATTATCGCGCGCGTGCACTTGTTGGGCGTGATTTTGCTGTTGGCACCGATTGCCGTGCCATATGCCGTGCTGACAAACACGACGTCAACTGCCTATGTGTTCACAATGGCGCTGGCTTCAGTGTCAATGGTCTTGCATATTTCGGATACCTACTGGATGGAGAGTGTCCAGCGGCTGGTTGACTGGAAGCAGCTCAAGGCTGTCGTTGAGCTTTATGTAGCGGTAGTAGTCGGCTGCCTGTCAGTGATGAACTTTAGTCTGGCGGTAGTCTTGTTTGGTGTCACTGGCTTGCCGCTGGTGCTGACGAGAGTATGGACGTCGACTACTAAGATGCGCAGAATCGCCAATGTGTCCATGCTTTTGCTGGCCTCACCCGTTTGCACTTTGGTCTTGTCAAGGGCAGCTTTGGGACTGAGCCCACTGGACTTTACGTCGAGTCCATTCCGCATGTTCTTGGGCGACTTTTACCACTTTGGCAGCCTGGCCTATCCCTTGGTTTGCCTAGTGTACTGGCCAGTTAACCTGTTGTGCATGATTGTTGCCTTGATGCCCTGATGGCACACTTTCTTTCCAAATAATTCTAGTAACACTGTTGAATATCAACTAGAGAAAAAATAAGCTACTCTATGGTCTCTAAGAAGACATCATACCAGGTCATTTACATGGTTCCTCTAAAAAGAAAACATAAAAAGCTGATTAAAAAGAAAGACGAGTGTAATAAGAAGTGGCCAACTGGCACTAAAAAAAAGAGTACAAACACAAAAAGTCACTATAGAAGTAGCTATAGAAATGTGGCATTTAAGCAGCGGACCTCTAGTCAATGATCTGGTATACGATTGGAGACTAGATTAATTTCTAGTTAGATGCTAGAAGAACAAGATATTACATTTCCCACAGTCAATTTTTTTAAAACAGTACATGGCCTTGTTTACCAGTCATCTGGGTAAAGCCAAGCGATTTTGATATCTGTGTGAACTGTGGGGAGAAAAGGAGGCCAGAACCCTTTCTTGTGATACGTCAAGATCGCAAACACCAAAAAATATCCATATATACTTTTCTGTTCTATATTTCTCTCCATTATCTCTTTTTCGTATTATAAAGATGTACGTGTCGTTACTTTTTGGAGCTTACTTTCTCGATGCTCTGTCCTGTATCAGTGCTATTGAGAGTGGATCATTCAACAGTCGACCACTCGATATACGACTATTCCATTCACTAAACCGCATTGGTCCACCTGTCGTCTCACCCGATGCGACCAAAATACTGTATACTCAAGCTCATTACATTCAAGTCGACGACAACTCTGAGACATATATCAACGTCGTTGACCTATCTGGAGAGATCTCGCAGATCACAGCAGCCAAGGGCGGCGAAACCTACGGCAATCCGATTTGGTTCGACAACGAGACCTTTGGCTACCTACACAAAAACAAGTTATATAGGCAGGGGCTCGACGAAAAAAACGCTACAGTTGTATACTCGCCCTCTATAGATATTTCCTCCGTCAGCTATCGTTCGGGGCGTCTTGTCTTTGTGGCGTCCGTTTATCCAAATGCGAGTCTAGCACAGACCAAGGATCTAGTTGCAGTGAAGAAACGAGACTCGGCACTTATCTACGATAATCTCTGGGTTCGTCATTGGGACGAATGGATGTCGCCACGCAAGCCAGCGCTCTTCTCTGTCGAATTGGATGACTGGAAGGTTGTCGGTAAGGAGACCAACCTGTTGCTAAACCTGACGGCGTTCCATGACCCATTGGTTCGCTGGTCCTTAGACGAGCACACTGTTGATCGACAGGGTCACAACGCCGCGTTCATAGTGCGTACGCCAGATGAGGACCAATCTTGGACGACTAACGTCGGCGTTTACACTGTACCGATCAATGGAACCGGCCAGCCACGGCTGCTATCGAGTGGAATTGAGGGTATTTCCAGCGCCCCAGCGTTTTCCCCCGACGGTCGATGGTTAGCTTGGCTGCAAATCAAAGAGCCAGCATACGAGTCCGGACAAAAACGTATTTATGTCGGTGACTTGGTTTCAGGAAAAGTAGCAGCAGTAGCGCATGACTGGGACCGCTCGCCACAGTCGCTTTTATGGTCGCAAAACGGGACTAGTCTCTATGCCGTAGTCGCCGACAGCGGTAACAACAACATATACGTAGTTGACATTGAGTCGGGTCGTCGCAAGCAGTTGACTGAGACGGGCAGCGCGTCGGCAGTACGGCTTTTGGGCAAGAAAGACCTGGCCTTTGTGCATAGCAACACGGACACTCCCATGGACATCCATCGACTTACCAGCACGGGCGAGCGCCGCGCATTAACAGCAGTCAACCAAAAGGCACTAAAGAATGTGTATCTCGGTAGTGCCCAAGATTTTATCTTTATTGGTGCTCGCAACGACCTAGTACATGGATGGCTAGTCAAGCCTCCGAACTTCGATCCCAGCAAGCAGTACCCGTTGGCTTGTCTTATTCACGGGGGACCGCAGCAATGTAACACGCATTCGTTTGGCCACTCGCAGTGGAACCCCAATTTATACGCTAGTGCGGGGTTTATCACAGTACAGATTAATTTCCACGGGTCATCGTCCTACGGCCAAAACTTCACCGACTCCATACAGCAGCAATGGGGCGGATACCCCTACGACGATCTGATTAAAGGACTGGACTATCTATTAGCTGAGCACAGCTTTATTGATGGCAAGAGGATGGTAGCTCTAGGCGCATCGTATGGCGGATATATGGTGAACTGGATCAATGCTCAGACAAATAGGTTCCGCGCTCTAGTCAGTCACGACGGCATGTTCTCCGTACCGAGCTTTTGGTACTCTACCGATGAGCTGTGGTTTCCCGAACACGATTTTGGTGGCGTTCCTTATGATCCAGATGTCCGTCCACATTACGAGAAGTTTAATCCAGAGCGCTATGCAGCAAACTTCTCTACTCCCACACTGTTCGTCCATGGCGCCAACGACTTCCGCCTAACCGCCGACCAGTCTCTAGCACCATTCACGCTGCTGCGCAGAAAGGGCATCCCCGCACGACTCATGTACTTTCCCGACGAAAATCACTGGACCTCTCACCCAGCCAACTCTATCAGATGGTATACCGAGGTACTCCGTTGGATATCGACATTTACTAATACTACTCTTCCATATACTCTAGATTAAAATATATATATATATTCTATTATATTATCACTTTATGATACGGAATGGATGCGCCTCAGTGTTAAATACATACTCGTCCAGCGAGATGACGTCCGTAGGGCTAAACAATAGATAAAGGTACTTGAGCGTCTCAGCCAAGAAAAATGACTCCATGGCGTCGATATGGTTCGAAGTCGAGCTCTCGCTATAAACGTCTTGGACACCGGCATAGCCAGCCTCGACTTTTGCGTGCTTTTCAATCGCCAAGAATATGTTCCATCCCCACTCCTGGTATTTGGGATCCCCAGTAACACGGTACAAGATAAACAGGGTCTCGAGCGTCTCCGGCCGCAGAATATAGCGCGAATCAACTCCACCCATTCCATCGTCGTTAAATACCCGAGTAGATCCAGGATACACGTACTTATTGTACTCATTTACCTGCTCCTTTGTTTTAAAGCCAAAGCGCTCAGGTCCCAAACCAGTCGGCGTCATAGTATACGACGTGTAGCAGGTACGTGCCAGCTCCTCGGCGAGAACCAAGTCCTGCGGACGATCCAATACCTTGGCGCCGAGTGCCAAAAGACCCGGATAGAAGCAAGCGAGGTGCTCCATTTCGTCAGAGAAACCCGATTCGCTAGCAACGAGCTTTCCAATAAAAGTAAACCCAGACTCTGATTTCTTCACCAGCTTCTCCTTGACAGTCTCCACTGACGTAATATACCGCTTCATGAACTTTGGCTCCTTGCCACCATGTAAAATATGCTGCTTGAGATGGTACTCGTAAAAGCTGTCAGACATCGCGCCCACAGATAGCTCAGCGCTACTATCGAATTTGCCAGTATCAGAGTCAATAAACGCAGGATACAGGCCCTTGTATTTCCGCTCACCGTTCTCGATTGCTTCGTTCGCCCGCTCAGCGTATTTCGTGTACTTATTGTCACCCGTTACTTGTCCCAGTTTCTTGAACTCTAGCTGCAGGGTTCCAGCCTCCGCAATACAAATCCTCGAACTATACTCCTTAGACTTGCTATTAACGTCCACGTTAACAGTAGGCAGACCAGTCGCCGTATCGAATGCATAAGCGAGAGAGTCACCGACTTGTCTAGCCTTTTCCAAAAGCATCGGATCCCGATCCAATTCATAAGCACCCAGTAGACCACCAAGCGCCCTAATAGTCATTTCAAAGAACTGAACCTTGTATCCAGCCGGAGACCGATCAAACCGTATCGACCTTACAAACTCCTTGGCTTCCGCGTACTCGTCCTCAAGCTCCATTATTTTCAATGTATCCAACGAGTCCACCAACGTAATTGCCCAGTCTCCCCACCTCAGGTTAGAACTCTGAGTAACTGGTTGTAGTTCGTCTTTACCCCAGGCATATTTTTTGTACCCGGCCCATGCGTGCCGAGTTGCCTCCCGTACGGACTGCTGACGTTTATAGTTTGTGGACGAGAGTTCGCTGTTCCGGTAGCCGTCCACCTTCCATGGTAACTCGCCGTGGCTCATACTGTCAACCCAGGTCGCAGGACTGTATAAATTTAGCAAATACACGCACGCCAGACAACCTAGAAATAGGAAAAAGAGCCTGCGCGGCGATATTCTTGCACAGTGCAACATTTGCCAAAAAAAAAAAAATTCGGGAGTCAACTAAAAAGAAAAAAAAGAAAAAAAAGTTGTTCTCCCGACAGTAGTAGAATAAATGAATAGGAAAAATATATATAATGGTTAGTGAAGAAGAGAACGTTAGAAGAAAAAAAAAAACCTGCACTGTGGTTCTGGCCTTTACGCCTCCCTTTATAAGAGCAGAAAGTCTGCATGGCGCAATGAACCACTGGAAATTTCCAAAGGGGATGGGACCGAGCGATTAGAGTCCATTCACGATTGTCCCTCCTTTTTTCTTTTCCACTAATGCTGGGCAAAAGTGCTTTGGAAAAAAAGTGATCACCAAAAAAAAAATCTATAAAAAGTTCCGTCTTTTTATAATAGAAAAATACATGCTGCAGTGTGCAGTGCACAAACATACCACAAAGCAAGTTTGCTAGAAACGGGACCACAAGATAGCTTGCAGCCTTATGTAAACGGGACAGGACGTAGTAGCGAGACATGTCACAGAGTAGAGATTTGAGCTAAAGTCCCAAGGTCTTGGGAAAGACGAGATGGCTCGAGGAGACACTGTTTTATTATTATACCTACTCGGATATTTAGCAAACAACCTCTTTAGATCGCCTCATACGAGGCAGGCGAGTCGACC
>JANBQS010000265.1:0-23997 GCA_027577415.1 Coemansia sp. RSA 922 | reverse complement strand
GCACAATATGCATTGCCAGCCTTCCACTGGGCTTTATTAATGCAGGCATAGTGTGGATGTTCTATAACAAGTTCAAGTGTCCAGAGGAGATTGCTGATTCTGAGAATGAGGATGAGGCTGCCAAGAAAGCTGCCAAGAAAGCTCAGGCTGAGGCTGCTAGAGAGGCTGAGGCTGCCAGAGAGGCTGAGGCTGCCAGGAAGGCAGAGGCTGCTAGACTTGCAAAGGTTGCTGCTGCAAATAAAACATATCAGAAAATGGCAGACAATACACAACTGTTAGATGAAGAAAGAGAAACGGCATTAAGTGTATTGGATATGTTAGCTAGTAGCTATAGCCAAGTTGAAAAGGCAGAACTTTTGGAAAAGATTGAAAAAGTTTTAAAGAAATGTGCGGTATTCACTGATGAGGAGTGTAGGGTTATGAATGTTGGGATACAGGTGCGAAAGCTGCTAAGAGAACATGCAGATACTGTATTCAACTCTTTAAGGAGAGTGTAGGCTTGGAGTATATGAGTAGATATTGGCTAATGCCTAAGTTCACCAGTCCTTACATCTTTGTATTTTAGTAAATAAAAAGTAAGTTAAAAGTGATTACCTAACTAGTCTACAGCTGCTGGTGTGCAGCCCCTTATATAGGGCAAGTGGTCCGTGGGGCAGTAACAGCACTACTGCTCATGATCGAGGTGCTGTTGATTACAGCTGTTGATATTAGGCCCAATAAAAATGTTGGGTATTGTTGTTGAGCGTCGAAATCCTACAAACAGTATAGATGTGTAGTATCTAGCTTATTTGGCATTAGCCTAAGTCACTGTTGTAATGTCTCATTAAATAAATAATAAAAGCTATAAAAAGTGTGTTAAAGGAACCTAAGCCAGTGTGTCGTGCGCGGTTCCTAAATAACCAAGGTTATGGCGCAGTAGTGATAGTTGCTAACATTAAAGATCGCCCTGTTGGACAATAGATCGGTCACGTGACCAAAATGTGGGATCACTCGCCGATGTGATCTGTCAATCCTACGGAGAGTACCAGGCTGTGCACTTTTTACCCCAATTTCTCCTCTAGCAATCAGCAAGCAGCAGTAGCAATAATTGCCTTTCTTATCCTCAAAGGGCTTTTATGTCTTGAGTGGCATTATTCAAGTCTCCACAATTAATTGGTATTTGCAAATGCAAAAAGTAGGTGTTCAAGTATTCCATTGCATGGGCGCAAACATGGTGGAAGCTATACACGTCACTAGTATTCATCATAAGTGGATATGGATGTTAGGAAGAATACTGATAGATATGACATTGTGACAATATCAGATGACCTCGGCCATTTATATCAGTGATAGTCATTAAAGATTGCTCAGTTATGTGTGCATAGGGGACAGCTTCACGTTACTAAAAAGCTCTTGTCTCTAGCTTTCTTGTGGTGTGAGATGTGTTGCTTTTAGTTGAAAGGTGCATGGGTAGTACAAATGGCCATATGGATATATTGCTATTATTAGCACGAAAAAAAGTGAATATATAAAAGTTAGAACATGGCAACAGCGACGTGGATGATGACAGCCAGCAACACTGCAGCTCCTAGGAATTCTTGCTGAATAGCGGGAACTGCGGAGCTTTCATTTTCACCACGTGGTGCAGCAGCTGAAGAGGCAGGCAACTCGCTTTCCTGTGAGTTCTGAGATTGCCTTGGCTTGGATATGCTCGCGACTCCGACAACGTCTGGTGCGGTTCCGACAACGTCTGGTGCGGCTCCAACAGTATCTGGAGCGGCTCCACCTGTAGCTTTGGCAGCACTAGCGCCCACCTTACTATTGACACTTGCTGTGGGCTTGGCGTGCTCATTGTTGGGCATTGAGCCTGCGAATCCAGTGGCTGAGGCGACATGGGGTAAATTCGCGCTAGAGTCCCTACCAAGCCCGGCCATATTGACTGAGAGTTCGGCGGAGGGGAAGGTAAATTTGTCAATATCCTCGGGCTTGAACACAGACATGTTGGCTTTGGCGAACATCAGCGGCTTGAGTTTCACGGGGCCTGTTGGTTTCGACGCCGATTCCACAGACATGGAGCGAGACGACTGCTCAGTGGGCGTAGCCGCAATAGAAATGCTGCTAACAGCCGACTGTGGCTGGGTGGCAGGTGGTGGTTGTTGCTGCTGCTGTTGTTGTTGTGGCGCGACTGAGAGTGCGGTGGGCTTGGTTGCCACGTCGCCTCCTTCATCTTCAAAGACGTCGTCCTCGCGAATACCCTGCATGGCGTCAGATTTCCCAGCGACCATAGGCTGAACAGAAGAGGCAGCCATGGGCTGCGGTGGAGGCCTGGGCGCCGTGGCCATTACAAGAACGGTGCTCGTCAGAATGGCGTTGTTTTGTATAATTGTGGTTTCAGGAGCTGCGGCAGCGCTGACGACTGAAGCGGGCATTTGAGACGGAGGAATTGCAGCGGCAGCAACAGCGGGTTGGGCGGGCACAATCTGAGGCGGCGGCGGTGGTTGTGGAGGCTGCATTGGCGGATTGGGTCTAATCGCGGGTGAAATTTGCACGCTGGGATTCACTACGACTGGCGGCGCAACGAGCAAGCCAGGCCGAGGCTCACGCGCTGGCGCAAGTGGTACAGCTACAGGGCGGCCTGGCGGTGGGCCAGACATAGCGGCGATATTCGGCGGAGCTATAATCGACGCAGGTCTGGGAGCCGACGGTGGAAAGAGCGGGGCTTCGGCAAAGGTTTCCAGCGCAGCTACGGGATGGAACATTATCGGCTGCTGCTGCTCTAGTTCCTCGTGTTGTTGTTGTTGCGGGTGGTATGGCATCATCGGCTGCTCTGCCATCGACTCGATTCGGTATTGCTGGGGCTCCATTCGGGCAGGCTTGTCTACGTGGTCCTCCGACATGCGGTGCTCGTTATTGTTATTATTATTATTGTTGTTGTTGGCTGTGTACAAGCCGTCAGCATTGGGCCGAGCGCTGGGATCAAAGCCTTGGATGCCACGCGAAGAAAACGCCTCGCTGACTGCGCCCTTGTCTAGTCCGACTGGCACGCTGAAAAAAGTCCTTCCCGCCGCGGCAACAGCTGTAGTGGCGAGAAATATCGCCGAGATGTTAACACTATGCATTTTCGTTAATAAAACAATCAATAATGACGAGAGATAAATGATAACGCAACGGCTAAAAAAGAAAAGAAAAGAAAAGCAAATGACGGCAAGAAACTTGCGGGCATAAAATATACCAAAGCGGCGCTTTGGTATTAGAAATAAACCAGCGCGCTCTCTCTCTCTCTCTCTCGCTAACACAAGAGTCACGGAAATAGAGTCTAGTTGCTACTACGGCACTCGACTTTTTTTTCTTACCCTATTTTCTTTCACAACCTCCCCACACAAAAACACGATACCAAAAAAGTTACTCCAGTTTAAATATTTTATTCGCGAAATAAAAAAATGTAAGCAGTAAAGTTAAGCTACTACCACCCCCCGCACACGGGTCCCGAGTTTCAGAGCGAAAAATAGCCCACGCTAATGAGTGCCAATCCGCCAGCCTTCCACATCCCTGCAAGAGCTGAATTCTTTAGCGAGAACCCGCCATCTGACTCGTCGTCGCCAAATCGATTAAGCATACCTGGCTGTCGCTGGCTTGTCGATGACTGCTGCGGCTTGGCAGCGCCCTTTTTATTGCTTTTGGTAGCACTGGTTTCGACGTCGTCAAACACTGTCGCTGTTTTGACGTGGTTTGTAACTACTGTTCTAGTCTTGCGCACGCTATTCGCTGGTTTTGGTTGGTCGTGCAGCTCTACGTCATTAGCTTCCTTGTTTTGCTCTTGCTGCTGCTGATGTTGTTGTTGCCGTTGCGCTGGTGAAGATGCCGCCCGCCCTTCTATATGCTGATTGCTGGCAATTGGAGCACCGCCATTGGCAACTACAGGCTTTGGATGGGGCTGGTTGGCGGCGGCAATTGCAGCGGCACCAACATCTTCAATGCGAGCTGTGGGCCGAGGTTTGTCTGAAGCTGCAGTAGCGGCAGCAGCAGGAGGGACAATCAGCTGTGCGACGTCAATAAACTCGGGCATATTGGTATTGCCATCGGCACGAGAGAGTAGATGGGCGGGCATCCGCTCGGGATGAGCTGGACCACTAGCAGCCGATGTGGCCTGCCCTGTCAAACAAAGAGCGATAAATGACAACGGAAAAGTAGAAAGACGCATATTTACTTGTAATAAAAATAATAGTTTAAAGAAAAGCTCAAAGGTGGGTTGTTTTCTCCTACATGCTGGCCACATTCATCAAGGTTTTTGCAAGCCGAGACAATATAAATGCCTAGTTTCTTGTGTGTGGAGAAGGCTCTTTTTTATTATTATTGAAAATGGTGTAGCCACGCGGTCTATTAGACCAAAATAAAAGTTCTACATCTCCGCACAAAATTAAAGTGTATATTGCTTAGGCCGCGCCAATTGTCAGACGGTTTGAAACCTGCAACGAGATAATTTCAGCGGACACACGGTCCAGATACAAGATATCCCGCACAAACTGCTGTTGCGCACCACCGCCCCACAGGCTGCTGCTGCTCTGGTACTGGAAAATAAACAGGAAAGTGGTGGTCGAGACCTTGGCCAAGTAGAACTGGCCTATACCGTCAGTAATATACTTTACAGAGCGTGTGGCCTTGTAGTAGATGCTGACCCAGCCAGACACAATGCTGGGACCCGAAGCGACGGTGAATGGCACTTGGATGAGGAAATCGGGTGTCTCAATGGCAATGTCGATCAGCGCCGGTCCAGCAGCTGGCTTATAAGGTGCAGCTGCTTCCGCCGTAGTCGAGGAGTTTGGGATCGCAATAAAGATTTGGAGCGTAACTGCCAGAATGAGTATGCCCACCAGGCGTCCCAGCAACGTTGCTTGCATGTCTAGTTTGTTCAGATTAGGTCCGTCGAGTATGTACTTGAAGCGTATAAAGCAGAGAGAACGAGTAAAATGTGTTTGTTGCTGCAGCACAAACGTCCATGTATTTAAAGCATATTGAGTATTGGAGACATTGCTTTAGATTTAAGCATGTTTTGATGTAACTGTATCTGTTCGATGAATGGATAGATGTCGCTGCTGATGAGCTGAGCCGCTTTGCGATGCATGTTGCAGCACTACTACCCACGTGGTACAATCAGATTCGGCATGTCCACATGTAGTACTTTCACTCTTTTTCTTTGTCTCTTTCTCTTTCTCGCTTCACTCAAATCTTTATTATTTCTCATGTTTACTGATACGCACTTGGATGCTTTTCGGCGGGATGGCTGCGCAGTCATCACCGACTTTATCTCGCCTGAGCAGGTCGCTACTCTGCGGCAGAGAATTGACGAGCTCTTGCGGTCGTTTGATCCAGAGAACCACCCGCTGACGACCTTTGCTACGGGCCAAAGTCAGCAGCGGCAACCAGATATGCACATTGGCGACGAGTACTTTTTTGAGTCTGCCGACAAGACGAGCTTCTTCCTCGAAGAGGGCGCCATAGATAGCAGCAGCGGGCGCCTGACAGTCGACGCTCCGCGCGCCATAAACAAGATTGGGCATGGCTTGCACTTGACTGAGCGCGTGTTTTCGCAGCTCACACACAGCGCGCAGGTCAAGGACATTGCGCGAAAGCTCGAGTACAAGGACCCGCGAGTGCTGCAGTCGATGGTAATATGCAAGCAGCCCGGAATTGGCGGGGCTGTGCCATGGCACCAGGACTCGACGTTTCTCTTTACGCAGCCACTCTCTGCTTGCGGCTTTTGGCTGGCGCTTGAGGACTGCACTTTGGACAACGGATGTCTCGAGTACATCCCCGGCTCGCACCTCACGACGCCCGTCACTAGGCGGTTTGTGCGCAAGCAAGACAACAGCGGCACAGAAATGGTCAGCATTGCTCCAGACGATGCGGAGATGAAGGATGTTAGCGGCAACGGCCTGCCTATCGAGGTGGCGGCTGGGTCGCTGGTGCTTATCCACGGCCAAGTGCTCCACCGCTCGTCGCACAACTACTCGGCAAAGTCGCGCTGGATATACACGTTCCATATTGTCGAGGGCGCGGCGGAGTACGACCAGCGCAACTGGCTGCAGATGCCAGCCGGCGCAGAGCTGACAAAGCTCTAAGAAGTGTATTCTTTTTTATACAGGACTAGGGTAGAGCGGAATACATTCTTCATGGCATTACTAATCGGAGATTGAATATTAAAGACACCCTTTTTTCCCTTCCCAAACTATTTTTCTTTGCGTACCACTCACTCTTCAGCATCAAGTAATATCCATGTCATTATTCTCGGACTGCGTCGTCGACAAGCTGCGTGTCGGCTGGATTGGGCTGGGCGCCATGGGCGGGGAGATGGCTCGCAATTTGCAAGCGCACCGCACGGCGCTTGGCCTGTCGCCCATTAGTGTCTACAACCGCACGGCGTCCAAATGCGACGCACTGGCTATGCTTGGAGCCCAGGCGTGTGGATCGGCGTCGGATGTCGCCAATGCCAGCGACGTTGTGTTTCTATCATTATTCGATGGCGACGCAGTAAAGTCAGTAGTCACAGAGATCCTTGACAGCAGCGCCACTGGTATGCAGCCCCTGCTGATTGCCGACTTGACGACGGTGCATCCGGACAGCACGCAGTGGGTGCTTGATGAGCTTGATCGCCGTCGTCGCGAGTGTGCATTGCCGAGGCCAGTAGAGTTTAGTCAGACGCCGGTCTGGGGCGCACCGCCGGCGGCCAAGGCGGCAAGGCTGGTGTTTGTCAGCAGCGGCGCATCGCGCTCCGTTCTCGCGTCGCTGGCAGTGCCTGCGTTCGCGCGTGCTGCGATAGACTGCGGCGACGACGTAGTGCGTGCAGCTAAGTTCAAGATCCTGGGCAACTTTATGATTGCATCTACCGTCGAGACACTCGGCGAGGCTATGGCGGTGGCAGAAGAAACGGGGATTGGGCGCGAGTTGTATTTGGAGTTTGTCAAAGAGATGTTTCCCATTCCTCCAGCTGTTGGATATGCGACCAAAATGGCTGAAGAGGGCGGTGACGCGTCAAAGACCAATGTTGGATTCACTGTGCGCGGTGGCATAAAAGATGTCGGCTATGCTATCGATTTGGCAAAGAGCGCTGGAATGCGACTACCGATAGCTGAGCTCGCCTTGGAACACTTGCAATGGGTCAACGACAAGGGAGATCCGAACTGGGATTGGTCTAGTCTGGCGTTTGCCTTGCGCAAGAAATAACAGTAATAAAAAGTTGAAGAAATGCCTATTTAAGAAAAATATCAGTAATAAAATTCAAGGGATGTTAGTTTTAAAAATAATAGTAATAAAATTGAATGGTTGTTTATTTAAGAAAGAATGCGCTGCACTCTTGTTTAGCTATAGATAGTTAGATAAAGGGAAAGAGTTATTTATAAAAAGGAAAGAGAGCCAGGCTTACTCTTAGTAGTAGGCAGGCATGGTAGCTCCGTAAAAGGCAGCAGTCTCATCCGTGCAGGTGGTGTCGGGCTTCTCCGATCCGCCGCCAGGAGTAACGCTGGTGTAGGCGGGAGGAGGAGTAGTGGAGAACGTAGCGGGCGGGACGCTAGTGTAAGATGGAGGTGGTGGGACCTGCGTGCTGGGCGCAGGAGGCACGGCAGTGTACACATGCGAAGGAGGCATCTCAGACGATGGGATCACGCCACCGGAGGTGCTAGAATAAGAGGGAGTAGGGACTTGCGACGACGGAACCTGCGACGAAGGGACGACCGGCGGCTGGGTAACGGTAACAGCCGGCTGGGTGACGGTAACCGTGGTGTAGACGGTGCTGGGAGCAGGCGTCGGGGCCGTCACAGTGCTAGTCTCAGTGACTGGCGCTGGGGTGGGCGCGGTAACAGTCACAGTAGAGGTCTCCGTGCACGTCTCAGTCTCAACGACCGTGTGCGTGGTAGGCGCAGGAGCCGGCTGCGTGATGGTGATGGGAGCCGGTGCGGGCTCGGTAATTGTGCGGTACTCCGTCACCGGCGCAGGGGCGGGAGCAGTGACCGTCTGGTACTGCACGTACGGCACGTACACGGGCTTGGTCACAGTCTGGTACTGGAACTCGGTCGAGTAGATAACAGTTGGCACCGTCTGCGTCGCGTAGAGGGTGGAATACTGAATAACGACGCTGGGAACTGTCTGGTAGATGATGCTCGGCACGGTTTGCATGTACGTGGTAGTCTGCGTGACAGTCGTGGGAACAGTGACCGTGATTGTAGAAGGAGCGGGTCCAGGTCCGGGTCCTGGGCCCGGGTTAGGTCCGGGTCCTGGGCCCGGGTTAGGTCCGGGTCCTGGGTTGGGTCCGGGGCCGGGAGTGGGTCCAGGAGTCTCACGCGACGCCTCGGGAGTCTCGCAATCAGCAGGGTTAACGGGAGTACCGGGGTTGACCGGAGCGACTGGTGTTCCTGGGTTGACTGGAGCCACGGGCGTTCCAGGGTTAACAGGCGCAACAGGAGTACCTGGGTTGACAGGTGCAACAGGAGTGCCGGGGTTAACTGGAGCTACAGGAGTACCGGGGTTAACTGGAGTGACTGGGGTGCCAGGATTAACGGGGGCGACTGGAGTACCAGGGTTGACTGGGGCTACAGGAGTACCAGGGTTGACAGGAGCGACGGGCGTGCCGGGAGTACCAGGGTTAGTCTCGCAATCCTCGGTAGGATGACCGCTGCTGCCTGGTGGGGGGCGAGTGGCGGTGGGGGTGTTACCACCGGGAGATGAACCAGGCGCCGATGAAACAGGAGTGGAGCCAGGAGCCGACGACCCAGGCGCGGAAGAGGCAGGAGTAGTGTATCCTGGGGTCGACGAACCCGGAGCCGAAGATCCCGGTGCAGAAGAGCCAGGTGCCGAGGATCCAGGTGCGGATGAGCCCGGAGCAGACGACTCGCCTGGGGCCGATGAGCCAGGAGCCGATGACACGCCTGGCGAGGTGTTGACTTCCTCAGTAGCGCGGCCGTAATGGCTGTCCTCGGGCTGAGCATAGTAATCGTAGTTGGGCTGCTGAGCATAGTCGGCGGGAGCAGGGGCGTTGTTATCGTAGTCACCGCCAGGAGCAACTTCCTGATAAGAAGCAGCGGCCAGAGCGGCGAGGGCAAAAGTGGCGATCTGGATCTTGGTGTTCATTTTTTAAAAAGGGATAGGGATTGGTCGTCAAAAAAATAAAGAGTTGTAGTTGGGATATCCTGAGACGCAAAAAGAAGAGTACCGTCCAGCGATATTTAAGTCTCTAGGAAATATAAAGATTTGGGGTGTGGCTGAGGGAATACGAGGCGATTCGCGGCTGCAGGTATTAATAGTTCACAATATAAAGACTTGTAAACAAAAAAATAACAACAACAACACAGGGTGAGTGGGAAGAAAAAGAGAGCGCGTAAGGGAAGGCTTGTTTGAGCTAGAGAGAGAGTGAGAGAACAGCTACAAAAGGGAGATAGTGAACATGTCGTTTTGGAAAAGGTGAAGCGGCTGGGTCATCTATATTTATATTCAAAGAAGGGAGCCCGTCTAAATGCCATATACAGTAGTCCCAAAAAAAAAAGGAATTGTCTCTGGTACATTGTTGTTTAATCTATGGCGTTATATTGAATATTGCAGCCCTGGGCCATTAGTTCTAGAGCATACTAAAATAGTTTTGTTACGGCGTTTTCCGACATCGTCTGCCTTTTTTTCTTTCCCTCCCCAGTCTACTAAGTGGGTCGACAATGACAAACAATCTGGATCCATTGTCTATTAGAATTCCGAATGGGGTGGGTGGGGGTAGAGAGAGAGGTCTGGGTTTTTAGATGAGGCGCCCACACTCACAGTCAATGTTATTTTTATTTGTTGGGTGGGGAGGGTGAGAGGGAGAGCGACTAGGCACAAGATAATTTTAAACAATTAACTATTTAGTACAATTGAAAGTGAACTAGATTGAGGGCTAAAAAAAAAAAAGTGCACTTGACAGTAGTAAACGAGCCCACCCACCCCCCCCATTTATTTTATTTACTCTGTGAAAGATAGAGTCTGGCCTACTATTTGGTCTAGACTGGGTTAAAATTAAGTAGCTCTGGACTGCTTAATCTGCCGGTAATTAGGGCTCGCTTCCTGCTGGATGGCGCAGCAAGTATATCAAATACTCTGCTGCATGCATATGCGCTCATGCATGCATTATAGTGGCTAACACTTGCACAAGCCACAACAGCTTTCAAGTGCAGTTTCGACTCGACTCGGCTCAAATGTTGTCACAAGTGGCGCAACAAATAAGGCAGCAATAATTACCAATATAGTTGGAGCTCCGCCAGAGAAAGAGGACGATCTGTCTACAAAGCAAAAGTTACTCTTTTATTTTCTACTTTGTTTACACCTTTTTTCTTATCTAATTCACTTTTCTCATCTAGATTTCGCCCTCTTTTTTTTTATTGGAAAAATGCCTACGTGCTTGGTATTTGGCAGTGCCAATTTTTACGGCCGAGCGCTGACACAGCTTTTATGTCGCGAGCGTCAGCAGTCAACAGACACTTGGGAGATACGCGGAGTAGACAAAATTCTACCCCAGCTAGCCTCCTTTCCGGCCGACGTTCTAGCGCTCTACTCGACGATAGACTATCGTATGGGCAATTTGCGGTGCCGCGGGTTTCTAGAGCAAGCGTTTCAAAGAGACGATGGCAAACCATGGGACTTTGTTTTCAACTTTGCCGCTGAGCATAAATTTGGCCAGTCTGATCAAGTATACGACCAGGACGTAAGACAGCTGTCAGCCAATATTGCGGCACTTGCCAGTCAGCATTCGGTAGGAGTGTTGGTCCAATTGTCGACGGCTTTGATATTCGCCGCCACCAGCAACTCGCAGTGCGCTGAGGACTCGGTTGTAGATGGAGTGCAGACTACGGTTATGGCCAAATGTCATGTTGATGCCGAAGCCAGCGCTCGTCAGGCTGGAGTGCCCGTGGTTATTCTGAGACCAGCGCTGTGCTACGGGCCTGGCGACAGACAGAACGCCGTGCCGATGCTTATAATGGCACAGCTCAGCAAGCAGGAAGGCGATAACCGTATGCCAGTTCTATGGGACAAGGACCTACGTATCAGCACCGTCCACGTGTCAGACGTAGCAGCCGCAGCTCTGGCCAGTGCTCGCTGGCATTACAACAAGTCCGCCACTGTTGTTTTTAACCTAGCTGATTCAGGCGACACGACCAATGCGAGGCTGGCTCAGGCAGTCGGTGGCCTGTTTGGGGTGGAGCCTAATTTCCAAAACGTCGCAGTAAACTTTATCGTCAAGCGACTGAAAACTGCCGAACTAGCTGAAGAAGTTAACCAGTCGCTGTTAGGCCCCTGGATGGACCTGCTAGCTGCCAATGGCGTGTCTAATTCTCCTCTCTCGCCTTACCTCGATCAGGAACATCCTTATTGCCGTCTTGATTCTCAGCCGAGAGGTGTCGATGGATCGCGTATTGCTAATACTTCTGGATTAAAGTTCGAGTACCAGTACCCGCGTCTGTCGCCTGCCGCATTGCGCGAGATGGTCGAAGAGTTTCAGGCTGTTGGACTTTGGCCCGCCATTCCCATTTAGATTAAAAAATAACACTATATAAAAACTAATCTGATACCTGGGTACACCATGTGATCTCTTATACGCCACTGCCACGTGTGCTTGCTAGCCGAGCACAGCGCGTCTTCTTCAGCATGGTCTTCCGACGACGGCTCACAAACAGTGATACCTTTCTTATCATTGTCTTTGACCCAAATCTCGCGATCGCTATGCACGTACTGACTGGGAAACAGCAGCAAAGACTGTGGCAGATGCGGCACGATATCAGAGTCATGAACAACCCGCCAAAGCATATTCTCTCTTAGCAGCAAATTAACATACTGGGCAAACACTCGATTGCCTATCCGCGGCGCGCCAAACGTCACCAGCCCCACATTATTACATTCTGCCTGCTGGCAGTAATCGACCAGGGCCAGGACGGCTTGTGCAGCGCCCAACGAATGCCCCACAAAGGTCAGCGAATACCCCGGCATATCCAAAACCAGCGCCTGGACCGCGGTCTGGACAGTCTGACGAGCCGACATGTATGCCATCAGAAACCCCAAATGCACATACGACTCGTTTTTAACCGGCGGCCACTGCGCCTGCTCCACATGTGCATCAGCCAATACGTCCATTACATGAGTTGTGCCGCGGAACGATACTATTATTTGACGCCGCTTGTGGTTAATGCCAATAAAACCGCGACTAAATGCAGGCAGAGCCGTTGACCATGTAGTGTTGAGCCTAGTTAGGCCCAGGTCTTTTGTTATTTGGCAGCTAGCGCATGTCTCCCAGTCTTCGAAATTGTCATATGCCGCGCCTGCGTATCGCCCCCAGTACTCAAGCTCCTCTATCGACACACTGGGAATGACACGCTGTTGGTCTTCGTAGACTTGCTCTGTGAAACCCAGCGGCGCAGAAGAGACTCTGAAGACAAATAGCAGTAGAACAAACAGTCGAATTGAATGCATTTACAACAAAAAAAAAAATAACTAAATTATAATACAAAGTAAGGAAAAGAAAAAAGTGTCGCTGGGTTAAATCCCATCCATGTGGTTAATATAAGCTGACATGCATGTGATCGATTCAACAAGGAAAGGATAAAAAAAATAAATAGTAAAATCAAAAAAAGCAATAGATTTCAATTGGGGTTGCTCAGTAGATACTCAATGGCAGCTTCGACATTGCCGCCAGTAATCGACAGGGCGCGGATATTCTGCGCAGCATTCCAAAAGCCCATGTCATTGAGCTGCTGGAGCTGCTGCTGGAACCGCTCCTCGGGCGGCGCCTGATTAGCACTGGCTGCTGCAGGCGGCTGACCCATCATCCCAGCAAATGGGTTGAATGCCGGCATAGACGGCGGCGAAGAAGCGGCATTAGTGCCGGCGCTCTGAGCCCAAGGATTATAAAGACCGCCCGCAGCGCCAGCTCCAGCTCCAGCTCCAGATCCAAAGCCAGCTCCTCCGGCTCCTCCATCTCCAGTTCCGGCTCCTCCTTGCATGCGCCGCATAGCAGCCTGCATCTGCGCAGTGGCTCTCAGGATATCGGGATTGGTCGCCATACGAAGAAACTCTGGGTTAGCCAGCATCTCGCGCATCTGAGGGGTGAGCTGCTGCTGGATCATCGGATTGCTCTCAATCATCGATCGCAGCAGCTCCGGGTTCGACGACAGCTGAGCCATCATCTGCTGTACCATGGGGTTGGAGTACATCTGCTCCATCATCTCTGGCGACATCTGAGGCATTCCTCCTCCCATACCTCCGCCGCCGCCGCCGCCGCCAAACATCGCCGCCATATCTCCCATGCCGCCAAGCCCACCCAAGCCTCCAAGCCCGCCCAAGCCTCCGAGATCCATTGACGCCTGCCGAGGCTGCTGCGGCTGCTCAGCCTGTTGCTGCTCGCCAGCTACGCTATCGTCGGGAATAGCTGCGGCACGAGCAGCCTGTGCACTTGGCGTCTTTGATGTACTCTTGACCATATGCACAGTATTCCCCTCAGCGATATTATACGACGCCAAAGTATCGCCGTCCTTGAGAATACGACCAGCAAAAATTAGACGCTGACTGCTGGCCGGTGTGTCACTAAGCTTCTCTGCTATCAATTCCTTAAAGCGCGACACCAAGGTTGTCTTCATATCGTCTACTTCCACCTCAAGCTTTGTTGCGTTCGAGCATTTGATGTTTATAGTAACCATCTTTTTTATATATAAAAATTCAATAGATTAATGCTAGACAGATGAAGAGAAAAATGAATCCGCCTTTCATGTTTGCAAGAATCCCCTTATCCACACATAAGCCCCGCGACAGTAACAGTTAATTTGGAATAGATCAGATTGTTGCTAATCAAGGGAATATATCCACAAGTGTGAGGTCATCTGACCTTTGAGATGACAATGGATCTTAACGGAACACAAATGATGGCGACATCGCCTAGCAAGCAAATCATCATCACTCTTACATATTATTTACTAACTCTATCCGATTAGCCATGTATATCAATTATGTCGCCATCAACGGGCACTATTCTAAACGCCAACTGCAGCTGAACCTGCAGGAGCAAGGTATAAAAAGCCACACTTGGAGAAGAAGAAGAAGAAGCACCGACTGCACTATTCAATCTAAACACCTTCATCTTCCCCTCTTGTATTTTCTTTTATTTCTTATTTTAGCCCTTATGCCAGAAATACTTGTCGCAAACACTGACGTCGCGTGCCCAGCTCTGTCAGCCAAACAGCAGGCTCCAGTCGGCATATGTCCAATATCACACACAACCAGCGATAACGTACGAGAGGTATACAGCGAAACACTAGAAGATGAGAGCTTACGACAAGCACTAAAGCTACTAGCGCCAATCCGCAAAGACTTTCGACTGGCAGACTATGCGACGAGCTTCAACTGGGACGAAATATCAGCCGAATTCCAAGCCCAAAGGCCCAACTACCAAGCACTGCCCTCCCGCTCAGGCACTCTCTCCTGGTACGCCGTAGTGTTTCGGTCCAAGCGCCGCACAGACTGCAATAATGTCGACTTGTTCGAGGCCGATCGACTGGCCTACCAAGAGGCCTTTACAACGACTAATGGCTCATTGCTAGTATACTGGTATACTGACTTGGACGACGATAACAACTGCCTAGCCACCTGCGTATGGACATCTCGCGATATCGCAAGGTCAGTCAATTTACTTCCACGTCACCGCGAAGCAGTACAATTGTCTGCTGGCTCCTATGTACACTACAATATTGACCGCTGCCGGATAACATGGCTTCCTGAAGAGGAGCGCTTAGAAGTAACGCCTTGGACGATAGCTTAGACTTTTGTATTATGACATTGTCAAATTACCAAATATATCCATATCGCTCTTCGTATTCTGAGATCAGTTCCTTTTTGCTTTGCAACGACCGCTGCATACCCGCAATGTTCTCGCGATGCCTATCAGACAGTCTTTCCAGCTCCTCCACGCGGATATCTAGCCAATCTGCCCTATCCAACTGAATCCTATGACTCTCAGACACCGCGTCTAAATCTCTCTCTGCCTTATCCGCCCTTTCTCTCTCAATACTGAGCTGACGCTTAGCCTCTGCCAACTCTCGTCCACTATGGGTCGTAGATCTCAGTTCCTCATTCTGTCTAAGCAGATCGGCTATTATAGTATACTCGACGCTCTTATCCTGAATACTAACACCCATCAGATCCCGCGCCAAGTCATCCATATCGTTAGACGTATGGCTTCTAAGTGGTCCGCGGATAGCGTCACTGTCGTCCATGTCTATATCCATATATAGGATAGTGTACGAGCCATCGTTATAATAGTCGCAGGTTGGACAGTAATCACACTCGTTAAAGTGCATATTGGCACAGCGTTTGTGGAACGTGTGGCCACATGAAAGTGCTACTGGCAGGTGTCCATCAACTTTGGCGCGACGTTTACGGGCTGGTCCAGGTTTAAAGTATGAGTCGCCGCAAATTGCGCACACCATATGCAAGGAAAGAGGAGGGAAAAAAGAATGAAAAAATATATTGTGGAAAGAAGTAGTGCATTGTCGATCTGTTCTCTCTTTGGAAAATATAAATGAGCCGAACCGAGTTGTTTCCATCAGTATGAACCATCCGAATAATAGTCATTATCAGCATTATCATCGTCGGCGTAATGGTCGTCGTCGTACGAAGCATAGTCCTCTTCCACTTGCTCATGGGCATATGCATCGCCATTCGCCTCCTGCTCGTCCACCATATTTTCCTGCTCATGGTCTTCATTCCTCGCATCCATGTCTAAAGTATCCTCGCCATCCGATCCAGCTGGCATCCGCGGACCATGGTCCTCAGACCTATAGCCCTCGCGCTCCAGCTCGCGCTCATTTTCACGTACTGCGTGGTCTATCATTCTTTCGTAGTAAGTGTTGGCATATCCGGTCGCTTTCCATATATCCCAGTTTGGTGCATTGACCCTTGGCCGTTCAGGAGCCTGTTGCATGTTACTCAATGAGTTTTGGCGATATTCCATTATTTCAAATAATAAAAAAGGCGATAGAATCAAAAAGAAAAAGATAGAAATGAGAGAGAAAAGAGAGTGAGGCTGGACATTCTCGTAAATAACAATCCAATTTCCACTATTTCCATGTATAAACTACAAAAGAAATCCAGTAAGCCACTCACTATACTAGAAAATTTACCAGGAATCGTTCCACGTGTAGTCGTCATCCATCGAGTAATAATCGTCCCCAGGCAAGCAATAGCTGTCCCCATGCGAGTAATAACTGTCCGAGCTCTCCACATCCCGTCCCTTTGAAATGAGCTCCAACTCCTCTACTTTATGCTCCAAGGCCGTCAGCTCCTTATACAAATCGCTGATTATCCCTTGCTTCTCGTGCAAGCGGTTATCCTTGGCGTCAATGGCTAGTTTGAGCAACGTATTCTCCTTTTGCAGGGCTTGCCAATTAGACGCGTGCATTTTCAGAGTTTAAGAGCGCCTTGTACGGCAACTGACTAATAGCTTCTTTGACTTTTTCGTGCTGATCCGATTCATTCGTCTCAGTGTCATCGCAGTCTCTGTTCAAGACGTGGTCTTTGTGATACTCGATATGCAGAACGAGAACCAGCCCCAAGTGACGAGCATTGCAGTAGGGACAAGTCGTATCGGTATTACGCTTGTCCCACGACGTTATACAAGTCAAGTGGAAGACGTGTCCACAACTCAACGCCGCAATAGCACCGCCATTGTTGCCAGCCGAGTCTGAGCTAGACTCCTCGTCTGGCAATCCTTCAGACAACATTCTAAAGCAAATAACGCAAACCATGCTCAGTATGAATGCAAAGTACTCATAAAAATAGAAAGGGGCAAAGAGAGATAAGGGTCATAAACACGTATGTGTATTTATTAACACAACACAATAGAAGAGGAAGATGCTAATCATACCTAAGGCAATAAGATCAAAGTCTCTATTATTCACGCCTACTACCGTGGTCACTAAATGTTAACTTACCACGCCAGTAGTACCATTTTCCGTTTCAACTCATTTGAACCGCAAAAGAGCGAATGGGCCGAGGAATATTTTGCCAACAACTAGTGCCGTTGTAGGCTATTCCAATTGTACCCGAGCAGTCAGAGTTGGAGTAGAAAACGGTAGGAAAACCACTTGTAATGACTTGGTTACTTATTCCGCTAAAAATAGTGTTAGCCCTTTTGCAAGCCGTGTCGTTTATGTCATACACCAACATCACACTCCTGTTGCTGATTTGAACATATGTCGAGCTACACAGAGCTAGTAGACAGCTTAGAACGGCGATAAAGATAAAGATGTACATTGTTTTTTTATTGGCAAGAGTAGTAAGTATTGTGACTGTCAGGAGTAAATCCAAAAAAAATAATGGAAAAAAAGTGACCCAAAGTTCGGAGAAAGGCTAAATAGGCGCTGGTTTGGAGCAGTAGTTCATACGGGAATGTGCTCTGCAATATGTAAAGCCACATTTTCTGCCGAGCAGTAATAACTTGCTGCACTTGTAGTGGCTACGGGTGCATTAAACTTGTAGACTTTCAGACACGGCATTTGTAGTAATCAATAAAGTGGCTTGCTGCTTACGAAAAAATCAAGTGAGAGACTACCCTGTACGTAATCAGGCCAAGCCACCATCGGCGATTGTCTTGTCGCCGCAGCAGGATGCAAACTTTTCTCCTATTTCTCTTCTTCTTCCCCCTTGTCATTTTTTATTACTCTAAAGCTAGCCTGCCTACTTTTCTCATTTTCCCTATGCCTCCACCCTGCTTTAACATGCAAACCGAATCACACTTCCAGCGCCTCCCGCCTCACGTTGTTCTGATGGTGGTCAACCACGTCTCTCACCATAGCAGCATGATATTTGCCGAATCCAAGGCGCTGCTGATGCCACTGCTGTGGGTGTGCAGCAACTTTTGAGCGGTCGTCTACTCAAAGTACTCTGGGTCAATTCATATTGGCCTCGACAGACACCATGACAATCTATGCTATACTTGGATAGTTAGCTCCGGCTTTTACGTGCATTCAGACTATCCTTAACACCACTTTGCTCGAGAGCTAAAAATCATTCTAGATGAGCACAGCGTCTACTTGGGCAAGATGCTAGAGCTGTTAGAAAAGTCCTACAACGCCGGCGCATTTCCAATGGCTCGCTCAGTAGAGCTCCGTTTTTCTGGGCAGTTGGGTCTCAAAAATAGCAACATAATTTTGCCACTGCTACCCAAAGTTTCCGATATCAAGGCCAACATCGATGCTTTCATGCGGCACACCAAGCGGATGGCGCCCAAGGCCAGGGATATTAGAGTGTCGGGTTGCTTTGGAGGCGAATCAACACCTACGATATCATGCCGCCATACGCAATACCTACTCGCACGACTTTTTATGCTTACCTATCGCGTTAGATTCGACGACAGATACCAGTTGATGTCCATTGACCTACCAGTGGATGACATCTGCAATATGGTACGCATAAATTACGAATATCATAATGGCATGGGTCAGATTGCGTCACTTGCCCGACTTTGTGCCTCAACACTAGAGTCATTGGCAATCAGAGGAAGAGAATTTGAAGACATATCGGGTCTTATCCAGAACGGCGATGGCACTTTTGCAACGTACCATTGGCTGCGGACACTCTGTCTTGAGGAAAAGGATATTTTTCACAAGCCCTCGCAGCTAGTCTTTAAGGGCGCAGTACCTTTTCCCAGTCTTCGGCATCTACATATCAAAGGGCGCTATCTATTTGGTGACGATACTCCTTTTTAGGGGCAATGCGACCAAGCTCCAGAGCCTGCAGCTAATGTTGGGTCCACCATTGGTTGACATACTTCGAGTCTACAAGTCGCTTACGCCTACTAGTCATCCCAGCCTGCAGCACGTCAAGATTACACGTTCGATAGGCCTCATTAGAGACTCCTTTGACAACGACTTTGACTCTTATACACGACTTGTGCTGCAAATCGGTCCAGGTGCAGCGGTAAGAGAGTTTGGCCAGTTTTCGTCATATTCCCACCATCTTCAGCAGGCGGTTGCGATGTTTGGAGACCACGCCTGTATCCAAGTTTTGGCGCTACCTGACACGCATACGAGTCTCTGGGAAGCCCTTAACCTGTTAAAGTCGCTGCCCTTGCTCACCGATCTACATACCATAGAGGCTCACATCCACACGCCGCCTGCTGACCTAGCTGCGAACGAGTTGCCAGCTTATGTACTCGCAAACTACAGCTTGACGCCCAACCGGTTCCAGTGCTGGCATTTGTCATTTTGTATGGCGTTTAAGGTAGAAGTGTGTGCGAGGTGTCTACTGCTTCTGGCGTTGGTTTGCCCAAACTTTAACTATATGACCCATCGTGACCTCAAGCCCAAAAAGCTCCTGGAGAAAATGGAAGAGTTAAGCGAGGCTGGCGACTTTAAGCAGCATGCGCAGCGCCTAGAACGCCTATTTGACAAATGGCGTCATGTCGAGCACATTGTAGCTCACGGCTCTTTGCCATCGCCACACTAAAGGAGCTAAGCACGTGGCCGAATAGTTGCAATGTCTTGGTATTTGCTAAATATATCACAAGTTTGCAAGATATTAAAGTTGATACGCGAACATGTTCACACAAATCTACCATGTGTTAATTAAAAGGATTTACAGAGTCTCAAGTTGCTCATGTGGTTGGGGGTGGCTAGAAAGTACGGAACTGCAAATCCTCGAAGTTTTTTTTCTTCCCCACTATTTGTTCCCCACCCCTCATACCCCTTTTCTTCTTCTTTTCTTCTGTTATCTATAGTTCTCTACATATTTTTTTAATTCACTGCAACTTTGCCATTTTTAGGCAGTGACCTTGACCGTTTCATAAACGACAACGTTTGAGGAAAATTAAAGATGGCTTGTTCACCTTCCAGGGTTCTCAGGACTCTTGACCCCATTGGAGCACTCAGGGCCCTTGACCCTATTGGAGCACTCAGGGCACTGCGCAACGATTGGAAACGGTTCGTGCTGATTCTGGCACTAGGCCAAATTCTGTCGCTGTGTATCACGTCAACATCAGTTCTGTCAAACAAGCTTGCGGAGCGGCAGACTGTGACGACGCCCAACTTTCAGAGCTTTCTGGTCTATGCGTTGCTACTGATAGTATACATGCCGCTGACGCTGGTGCGCCTGGGTCCGCGCAAGGTGTGGCTTAACATCAAGAAGCGGTACTACTGGTACATATTCATGGCGCTGGTAGACGTCGAGGGCAATTTCTTTGTCATCAAGGCCTTTAGCTACACGTCGCTGCTGTCGTGCATGCTGCTAGACACGTGGACGCTGCCTTGCGTCATGGTGTTGGCGTACTTTTTGATGCACACGCGTTACAAGTGGACTCATATCCTTAGCGTGTTAATCTGTCTGGGCGGCATGGGGCTCCTGATCAAGGGTGACATGGATGCCGGCAAGAACTATTTGGCTACAGACGCAGCTCGAGGAGACATTTTCATGCTGATTGGTGCCACATGCTACGCCTTATCCAACACTACAGAGGAGTTTATCGTGCGCCATCGCCCACAGTACGAGACCGTCGCATGGCTGGGCTTCTTTGGCACCTTGATTAACGGCGTGCAAATGGGTATTATCGAGCACGACAGGCTGAAGAAAATGACTTGGACCAAGGAGATTGTTGGGTTTACTATCGGATTCGACTTGGTGATGTTTGTTCTCTACTCGATTGCTCCCTTTTTGTTCCGCCTGAGCTCGGCCACGTTCTACAACCTGTCGATTCTGACCAGCGACTTTTACGGCCTGATCTTTGCCAAGTACATGTTCCACAACCCGATCACGCCCATCTACGCCGGCGCCTTTGTCATGATTGTTGTTGGCTTGCTTGTCTACTACATTATCCCCCAAGTCGCACCTGTGCGTATGGCGCGCGTCTATGGCTTCCGCACGCCTATTCCCGGCGACCTTGCACTCAACCAAGGAGCTGAGGTTGCTACTGCGCCTATTGCTAGCCACGATGACGATAACAGATCGGTGGCTGGAAGTGGCTTGTTTGATCCAGACTCCAAGACGCGCGTCCAAGATGTTAGCACTCTAGCTTGAGTTTTTATAATTTTGTTTGTCCAGATATTATTTATTGGCGGCAGCAGCAAACAAAAGAGCTAGACCCTTTTTTCAAAATATCGTAAAAAGATGCAACAACTATTAGCTCATTCAATTCGAGGTAAGAACATGTCATAAATTTAGTAGAGGGCAGAGAGAGCTCCAGCAGTGAGGGCCAAGACGACAGCAGCGAACGACGTGTTGATGGTGGCGGCAGTAGAGACCGAGGCAGCGTTAGCATCATCCTTGGCAATCTTCGCATCGGAGCTGGAAGCGTTGGGGCTCTCCTTGGCGCTAGCCGAAGCAGGCTTGGCCTTGGCCGATGCCACGGGCTTTTTGTCGTCGGCAGCGGGCTTGCTGTTAGCAGGGGCAGCAGGCTTGGCGCCGTTGGGCGCGGATGGAGGTGCAGCAACGACGATGGTGCCTGGTGCGGGAGCTCCCGCTGCGGGCTGAGCGGGGACTGTAACAGGGACGACAATTGGTGCTGCAGCTGCGGGCATACCTGCGGGAACGCCGGCTGGAGCATTGGCAACAACCATGGCGGGAGCAACTGCGGCAGCAGCCTCGTGCTCAGCCATGACAACGGCCAGAGCGGCGATCAGAGCGATAGCAGTCTTGTACATTGTAGAGATAGTTATATGAAAAGAAAATATAGTATTAATGTGTATATCAGGCAATAATATTTGAGAGAAACAAGATGGAAAAGTTTGACTTTAGAAGCCCGGCTATCGCAGACCGCGTATTATAAACGAGAAAAGACTAAAACAAGGACTGCATTCCGAGGACCACATTTCTTACTGCCATCCACCACCACCCCACATTCTGTAGATGGAGATGTCGCACACAAAAATATGCACACAGTTACTGCACAAAAAGCAAAAAAAAGAGGGCTCTAGAATGCGCTAGTGTCAAAAACAAGGGCTCAATAATTACGAACAAGATGGGGTGTTCATATTTGGGCCATCTGAATCAGATGTTGCTCAAAACATCTGACGTATTCTTAGTACTAGGGCGTGGATGATGACGTCGCCATTGCGGGCGCCGATGATGACGAAGAAGCTGATGGTGGCGAGGAAGAAATACTGTTGCTATCCGACGTGGCACTAGCAGGTGTTGCAAGGGTCGTAGCACTAGCAGGTGTCGCAGAGCTTGTGGCTACTTTGTCTGCGCCAAGCGGGGTGCCAGGACATGATGGCGCAACAAGAGACTTGCCAAATGTGTCCAACGTCCATATCAATACGCCATTGGTCCATCCAAACCCGGCTTGAACGTTGTACTCACCGCCTCCACCTTCCTTGCCAACCTGCGTGCTGTCAAACTTTTCAAACATATGGCCGGAGTCGGTTGTATTTGGCAGCTTTTCGAGTATCCCCGGAATGGAGCCGCCAGTTTTATACCAAGCGCACAGCACAGAGTGGACGAATGTCTGCGCCAACTGCGTAGCCAAATCTACATGGCCAGTGTTTAGCGCTCCTTGCATCAAAACGTATTGCAATGGCGGCCACACGCTGGGGTAGTCCCACTGCTGTCCGCTGTTATAGAGCGTCGCGGGAAAGCCGCCGGGACTTTTGCCAAGTATTCTACTCACCGGCGAGAATGCTGCATTGGCATGAGCCCCGCCATCATGCGACGTGTTACTTTCGTCGGCTCCAAACGACCAATAGGGCCAGAGCGCAGCGGGCGACAGAATGTTCGATCGCTGACGTTCGTCCAAGATATAGTCGTAAAAGAGACCCGACGGCTGGTCGTAAAACATGCTGTACATGGCGTTGCGTCGAGTCTGAGCCAGTTCTCTGTAGTTGGCGGATGGCGAAGAGTAGTTAGCTATATCAACAAAGTTGGCCAGTGCTTGCTCTACTTGGTACAAAATAGCGTTGAGCTCGACTGGTATCACTTGGCGCGTGCGAATGCCATAGAGAAGACGGTCTACTTGCGCCGAGGGATTTTTGACCCAGCGCGTGGTATAGTCCCAGCCAGATTCGGCGCCCGTAGCCATATCCGCGTAAATGGCGGCCTGAGCAGCGGGGTCGGTAGTAGCATTGTGCGCAAGCTCATAGTCCTTTGTGTATGCTTCGGGGCGTGGCTGGTCAGTATCGACGATATAGCGACTCAATTGCACGGTGCCCGAGTCATCGGGCTTAGTCACATTGATTAAATGGTTTGCTTGCCAGTACGCGTGCTCCTTTTCCAAGAGAGGCAGTGCTTCAGCAACGAATGCAGCGTCGCCAGTGTGCTCGTAATAGATCTTGACCATGAGTGCCAACATTGGCGGCTGCGAGCGGTTCAAATAATAGACACGAGCTCCATTGGGCACAAAGCCATGAAAGTCGACGAATGCAAGCAAGTCTCGGATAATCGACCGCGTCAAATCTTTCAGGCCCGACCGTAGCATGCCCTCGATAGTGAAATAAGTGTCCCAGTAGTAAATCTCGCGGAACCGACCACCCGGCACGGCAAAATGGTACTTTAGCGACAGCATAGACGAAATACATCCCTCGCATAGGGAAGAATAGTCTTGTTCGCGAACGAGCGTACTCCAATATCCATTGACAGTCTGGCCAAATGCCTTGAGTAACGGGTCTGTGACGTTGTTTAGAAAAGCCGGGGTTGCGTCTAGTTCGGTCAGCTCAACGGGCTTTAGCTCACTGCCTTCTTGGCCAAAGTTCTCGTCGACAAACTTGATCAAGGCTTCTCGACTGGCGTTGGCGCCGCCTATCTGGGCAAAATTGGCTAGCACTTGGGCTGGTGGCTTGAGAGTCGGCTTGTCGACAAATGTCTTGTCGTCAGAGTAGAGCTTGGCCATTTGCACGGCATGCAGTAAATCGCCTTGACAGTAGATTGGCGAGTCGCATGGACCCTTTGCAAGAACAAGGGCGCTGAGTACTGTTGCAGCTGTAATCAGTTTTGTGGCAACGGCCACCAGGCTGCGGACGCCGTAGCGGTCAATAAACATGGAGG
>JANBQS010000264.1:0-24006 GCA_027577415.1 Coemansia sp. RSA 922 | reverse complement strand
GGCACTTCGATCACGTTGTTGTCGTAGTCCCAGCGCAGTTCAATCACAGAGTCCAGTTCAAACAGCGGCGTGTGCACAGTCCGCGGTGGTACGATCATCTTCATGCGGCCGGGCATCTTGCCCGCGTCCTTATCGGCCTTGACGCGCTTCAAGTACTCCTTTTCGACGTCCTCGTCCACCTCATCTGATTCGTCTTCGTCAGGGTGCTTGCGAGTTTTGGTCGGTTTTTTATGCTGCTGCTCGTCATCGTCGTCTTTCTTGCCCTTGTTAGCAGGTACAGGAGCGGGTGCGTGTATGATCTTGGGCCCGCCCTTGTTGGCATCGTGCGGTTCTTGCGGTTTGGTGACTTTGGGCGCTTCCTTGGGCTTTTCGGCATGTATCTCTTTGCTGTCGCTGCCGCGTTGTTGTGGTTGCTGCTGTGGTTGCTGTTGCGGCCGATTATCGCCGCCGTGACCCGGGTTTGCACCGGGAGCGGCGGCAACAGCCAAGTTGAATCCACGGATATACTCCTGCGCACGTACCACAGAAACGGCCATACATGCAGCAGCTATACAAAAGACAACCTGCCGCCACATCTTTGATATTAAACTCGAGCTACAAATATGAAATCAATCAACTGCAGAGCACCCCCGAATCTCCTATATGCGTATATGAAATATAAATGTTGAGGAACAGGAAAAAAAGAAATAGAAAATAAAAAGAAGTGCTCGAAATTGACTCAAGCTCAGGCAATAACTATCCTAGCAATGTATACAAGAGTGTGAAAATATTTGCTAGTTAGGCCATATTGCGAGTAGCAAGAAGTACGCGTGTTTAGCATATTTCCAAATGAAATGCGTTATTCTGCGTCCCAATGTTACTCGCCCCGCATGGCGCCTGTCTGTCATTTACACTACCTCGCCTCCGCAATGTCACGAAGACTGCCACATGTAGGACATGCGCACCCTTAGATATTACCTCTTACCCCCGCGCTTGTCATTAGCGGAGACAGCGCGTCAAAAGTCATCAGGGCATCCAAGGCCACGCCCCAAGTGTCTCAGTTGGACCACAGCCCACGCATGCCATACATAAACTCCACATTTTAGCCAAGAATAGAAGAGGTGTACCCGCCCGTCAGCAAATAAAAAAATTGCTATTATGTAACACCTAATTTCATTAAAATCGAATGAAAAGACGTTTACAAATCAATGGCAAGTAGGACGATATTCCACTTGCAAACTTGGGGTAAGGTCCAGCAGACACTTTATAGGCCGCTGGTGACCTGCCAGACACGGATGACGTTGTCGGTGTAGCCGGCGAACAGGACGTTGCCATCGGCGGACCAGGCGAGCGAGGTGCACTCGGGCTCGCGGGCGTCCTTGCTGAGGCCAACAAAGTCGGGGCGGAGCTCGCACACGGCGGACTTGGACTCGAGGTCCCAGACCTTGATGCACGAGGCGGTGGCAGCGCACAGCCAGTAGCGGTTGGGCGAGAACACGAGGGCGTTGATGATGTCGTTGGCCTCCAACGAGTACAGGTGCTTGCCATCGTTGAGGTCCCACAGCATGGTGACGCCGTCCTTGCCGCCCGAAGCGCAGAGCGAACCATCAGGAGAGATGGTGACGGTGTTCACGTAGCCCTGGTGGCCAAAGTGGTTGGTGCGCAGCTTGAACTTGGTGATGTCCCAGACCTAGCAATTACAAAACAAAGCATAGATGTTAGTAGTCAGGCAAAGTCAAATGGCATAACCACGTCAACAGTTTTTAGCGGTGGCGATGTGACGGTCTCAGTAATACGATTGGTAAAGTATGTCTCATAGGCCTACTTGGCCTCTGAAGTAGCAAATATATGTTTGACATCATGGACATATCGCCATTGCAGCACACAGCAACAAGCATCAGCTCAATACATACCTTGACAACCTTGTCCCAGCCACCGGTAACGATGAGGGGGTTGTTGGGGTTGGGCGAGAAACGCACGCACGAGATCCATCCGTTGTGGCTGTCCTCAGTGATGTTGTACTTGCACTCTCCGAGGGTGTTCCAGATCTTGATGGTCTTGTCGCGGGACGACGAGATGATCTGACGGTTGTCAGGCGAGAACGACACCGACATGACGTCCTTGGTGTGGCCAACAAAGCGGCGGGTGGTCAGACCAGTGTTCAGGTCCCATAGGCGCAGGGTCTTGTCCCACGAGGCAGACAGAGCGTACTGGCCGTCCGAGGAGATGGCGACGTCCTGGACAAAGTGGTTGTGGCCGTGCAGAGAGCGCTTGGCGACACCGTAGTTGACATCGTCGCGGGTCAGCTCCCAGACGAACAGGGTCTTGTCGCGAGAGGCAGAGACAAGGATGTCGGGGTTCTCGGCCGAGGTGGCGAGGGCGGTGATGGCACCGGCGTGACCTAGAACAATGAGAATATAGAAGCGAGGTGATCAGTAAAAGGTCGCGAAAAAAAAGTGGTCCTAAATGCCAATTATTGGATCTGGATCTGAATCTCAGAATCGGTCGATTCCAACAGCGCATACTAGTGTGTTCGTCGCAAGATCTAGATACATACCGACAAGGGTACCACGGAGAACGAGGTTGGCAGACATGGTTTCTCTTTTAAAGCGAAATTTCAAAAAGTTGAAAAACACGAGGATAATGTGGAGAGGAAGAGCCACTAGTGCCTCAGCCCGTCCGCTATCTGAAATTTATACCGCTCAGTCCACAGGCCATCACTCCAAGCTCTAAGAGCCCCTGGCCAGAAAATTTTGCGGTTCGGTGGATCTGACGAGTCGAGCCGATAAAGAGCGAGTTGCTTGGTGGATCGTGATCGGCTCAAACATAATGCGGGTTGTATTCTAGATATCGATGTCGTCGTCTTCGTCATCGCTGACCATCAAGCGACGAGGCTTGGTATTGCGCGCACGCCTGCTGTCGCGGCCGCCATCGCTCTCATCGTCATCGTCCATGTACTCCGTGCGCTTGGAGCTCTTGAGCCGCTGGGCAGCCTGCTCCTCTTCCTCCTCGTCGTCAAACTCGTCGCGTGGACCAACCTCTGGCTCATCGTCGTCGATAAAGTCCTCAAGTTCTTCATCTGCATAGATATTGCGTGGACGACGGTTCGGCTGGGGCAAATCGCGCTTGACAGACCGCTGTGTGCCATAACCAGCGCCAGCGCCTCCAGCCTTCACATTGCTCTCAGAGTCGTAGCCGTACTCGTTCTCTTCTTCCGAATAGTCACCACCAACGTATGTAGAGCTGTTATACCCAGTGTTGCGGCGGTCGGATTGGAGCCCCTTCGCTTCCAAGCGTTCACGCAAGCGCTCCTCCTTTTTGCGCTGCTTCTCTCGCCGCTCGTCTTCCTCTACGGCGCGCTTGCGAATGAGCTCTGGGTTCTCATCGTCCACTTCAAAGCGTGTACGCGAGGTCTTTGCAGCCGCCGCACGGGCTATATGGCCAGCTCCAAGCGCTGACTCGCCCCTGACGCGACCGAGCAAGAGCGACACCGCCGCACGCGATTGTGCCGACTGCTTCGTAGGCCGGAGCAGCCACTGCTCAGTCAGCCGCGCGTGGCTCTGCATCAGAAGCTCGTTCTGATAGAGCACTGCTGCGTAGTGGTGTTGCTTCGTCTTGGCCGAGTCGTCCAACGGCTCAGATGTAACACTATAGGCCTCTGGCGCTTGTCCACCGATAACAATTGACGTAGAGCCATCGGACCACCGCACCAGACGCGCGTTGCTCTCGCGCCTCATCTTTCCGTCGGCACCAGCAGTGCGCCTCCACCGAATCGTATTGCCAATAATGCCCTCTACAGCCGACGCTAGCTCGGGTGTCACAGCCTCTTTGACGCTATGCTTTGCGGCTACCTCATGCTCCTTTTTAATGAGGTCTTCGTACGACTCTGCCGAGAACGGAGTTGGGTCTAGCTGCAGAATATTAGGCATGCGTGTCAGGATAAACGCGTCCTTGTCTGAGCGCGGTACAGGAAACAATGGCACTCTCGCGCTCATTACGCGCACATTGACTTTGCTAAGACCCTCAGGCGCCTCGTCGTCGCTCAACATCCTGTCAGCACTCCGTGTGGACTCATTATCGCTGCCGCGCATCTCAGCGTCATCATCGCTCCCGAAGAGGTCGTCGAGCGCGTCGCCGTTTGCTGGCTCTATGTCTGGTCTCACGGGTACGTTGCCTTCGTCACTATCGCTATCATATCGGCTCTTCTTTGGTTCAGGAGTCGCCGAATCCCTGCTGCGAGAGCGCCTCCGGGGAGAGCCGCGCGGCGACGATGGCCGAGAACCTTGGCTCTCAACATCGCTTAGGTCAGACCCAAACAAATCGCTCATTACTATTGCTAAGACGTTGAAGTGCCACGATTCAGTAGAAAAAATAATAGAAGAAGTTTCAACAACAAGGATGCGACCTCAACGAAAATCAGCAGCTAATTTAAAGTAGACAAATGAAGAGAGCAAGAAACAAAAGCGAAAAAGCAACCTGCGATCAAGCCTCTATTGTGAGATCTGTCTGTTTGGCTCACTTGCGACTCTTTCCCTCTTTAACGCTCTTTGTTATTCTTCATCATCTACCTGCATTTCGTAATCATCTCATCTCCAGAGCAAGCAGTGCACCGAAAGCACGCCAAATGCTCGAGCAGGTGCGTCTTGTGCTTATCGCCTTTGCTATCGGTTATCTCACTCGGCATTTCAACCCCCTCAACTGGGACCAGATCAAAGAAGTCGTGCTCGCCAAACTCGGCCAGCTCTCGCCCCGACTCCTCACTACTTTAGGTATAATAGCGACATTTGGCTCGCTGCTCTTATTTCTCTGGCCACTGGCAAGAGTTGCTGACTGGGAAGCGCAGAATAGTACTGGGTACAAATATCGAACCTCGGCGCGCGAGCACCTAAAACGTCGGGGCAGCTTCTAAGGATTGATATGGTACTAATGGATCTAGCGGGAGCACGTTCTGAGCATGTGGCAAAGATATTTTGGCCATTGCACCTATGCCAGCCTATTTCAGAGAGCGGATACTTGGTAGGATGGGATCTTGGCGGCGGCGAGATAGTGGTTGCGAGCAAGGCGTCGTTTGCAAATGCTATGCAAGTGTCAGAGTACTTGGCGGATTTTCATCGGCAATACTCGGCCAGCCTAGAGCCCAATGCAACCGAGACAAGTGGGTCATTTCGGAGTCGGAGCCAGGCTAACCAACAACAGATGCCTCCGACGATTGTCGGCTATATGAGCCGTGAGGGAGGGGGGCTCTGTGAGCCTGACGCTCGTGACGCCTGCAAGCACTGGATAGACGCATTTACCGCTCGCACACAGATCGCCTTCCGCGCTATTCTCTCAATGGGCGCTGAGATATCCGAGCGTGTAATCGTCATTTTATACGAAGAGAGCGCAACAGAGCCGTGGCACTACTACATGGCATCACCGATCAATCTCGATTTGACTGCGTTGGCATCCAGGGGCCACAACAACGTTATCGATCCTAGCACAAGGACGTGTCTGCAACACGCACTGGACTATGTAAACACAGCCGGCCAAGTGTACATGTATTTGCAAGGCAGCTCCCAGGCTGCAGCAAAGCGTAGTCTGCGTGCAGCAGTATGGACTACGATTGCCTCCGAGACGAACCGACAGGCCTTTGAGCGGTCTCAGGCCTCAGCCAATGCTTTGTTTGCCTGGGCTTGTAGTGTATTCATCATGCTCTCGGCTTACCTGCTACGAGTGCTGGATCTGAGCGCCTTTGGGTTTAGAGTCAAAGAGGTCTCGGCCGTGGGTCAGCAGGTGGACTTGATCGTACGGCGCATGGTGTATTTGATCGAGCAGTGGCGAGCTTCCTACCATACACCCAAGCCTGCTCATGGCCGCCGACACAACGCGCAGTACGCTGGATTTTGGAACAGCGTCTGGGTCATTGCAGTGGATATCATCTTGGGCTGTGCACTAGGAATATTCCTGATTATGCGCTCGCAAGCGGTAGGCGACTGGATCGTATTGAGTCTGGAGCAGTACACGGTGAAGTCGCTAGAGGATACCATCCTTTGGCTACGCGGCTGGCCGGCTGGACTGAAACTAAACAACGGACTAGACGGGTTTTTGGCGGAGCTGTTCTTGTGGCTCATCCACTTCTGGACTGCCATGTTCCAGCCAGTTACGCAGTACATGCGCGCCGTAGTTATATTTGCGGGCTGGTCGGGATTTGTTGGCGGCTGCTCAATGCAACTGGCTATTTTCTCTGATGCCATGGCGTTGACGACCTTGCACACGTATTGGTTCTACATGGTAGCTACGCGTATATTCCACTGGCAGCTCGTCACGCTTTACTCGCTGTTCAACTTGTTCCGCGGCCGTAAGCACAACGTCCTGCGCAACCGCATTGACAGCTGTGACTATGACCTCGACCAACTCCTGATCGGCACGATACTGTTTACTCTGCTCACGTACCTCTTTCCGACGGTTCTAGTGTACTATGCCACATTTGCGGGCCGCCGAGTCGCCGTGATAATGGCACAAGGTTTGTTTGAAATCCTCCTCGGTATTCTAAACCACTGTCCGATTTTCTACATTATGCTGCGTCTGCGCGACTCGCGAATGTTTCCTGGTGGCGTGTCGTACAACGTGAGCAGCAAGCATGCTCGTCGGTTCATTGAGGCCGCTTGGTCTATGCCTGGCTCGCCTGTGCGTATATCGCGTGATCCCATTCCATTGTCGGCTAGAAATAGGCTCAATACGACGATTATCCAGATGGAACCAGCGTCATTGCCACTGTCAGCGCTGTTTTTCCAGTATTATCAGATCTGGGTGCAGTTCAGCGCTAGCTACTTGGCTTTGGGCCTGCTGCGCTCCCTGGTTGTCGGGGATGTGGTGCGCCCTGTTCCAAGGTTACAGCATACGATGATCCCTGGACTGTCGTCGCCGCATGAAGCGGATAATGGACAGAGCAGCACAGCTTTTGTGAGGGATGGCGATACACATACGAGTCCTGAAACTGAGCCTGTTCATTAACTTGTTTGCTCATATACAAACCTAATTTATTTATTTATTTTGCTGTTAATAACATACATTCCACTAATTATTACACAAGATACTTCAACTAACCTGAAGGCGGAATGGCAATATCCATACGCACATATCGGCAGCTACAGTTACCAGTTGAAAACAGTTATATGCTAATGTAGATTTATTTAGTTAAAAGTAGATGAAGGGAAACTGCATGCTAAAACCCCTCAACAATAAAACTACTAAATTCTCGGAGCTGTCCATGTGATGAGTTATATGAGCAGACTCAAGGTTTGAACAAGTATCTATGGTCATTCAAGCCTTTATTTTAAAAGCATTCACTCTTTTGAGCGACCAAGAACAAAGGACAAGTATACTTGATATCATTACACACTTCTAACATTGGACAATCATCACAATATGCTAATATATACCCTGGTCTCTGTCAACAATTCAACATTTGGAATCTAAGCTAAGAGTTTATAGGGTAAGGCACCAGAAGAAGCGGAAGGAGTTGCCTTCATTTCAAGATAATAGAAAAGGGAAAGTCCATTTCCACAGGCTTCCGAGTTTGCACTGTGAAGTTCTTTATCATCACCATAGAATATAAATATATTTCCATGTTTATCTTTGGCATGCTCACTCATATAGCTTATCATGCCATTATCAGTAATGACTGCACCACCAGGTAAGGGTTTTCCATCTCTCCACGCATTTATGGTTTTTACAGCAGTGTTAATACCAATGTTTATACCAGCCGAGGCTTGAGGAACTCCAGCGAACAGCCTGACTTTGGCAACATCAGATTCGGAATCATAAGGAGAATCACGGTTTCCAACACTAAATACAACAGCAATAAAGTTTCCCACCTTACTCATGTTGTAGATTCGCAGTTATTCGATTGAGAAAGACAAAGTATTGGGTGGAGATGGAGAGTGTTGGTTGTCGTGAAAGTGGGAGAGGGACAGCAACAACTTGGTTTATATAACTAGAAACCCCAGCTTCTCCTCTTGCGGCGAGGATGGGCTGAGGACAAGAATGTTGAGTGCCTACTACATTATTTTTCTTTCAACAAGCAAATTTTTTGTGCTCTCCCCACTTTTTCGACAAGCAACCAATGAATAGGGAGGAAAATTATGTCATGACATAGTGGGGTTCTTTGTTTCAAAGAAAAATTGAAGTCATGACGCCATTGCACTATATTTTTCTCTCAAAATAGAATGTTTTTCTGTAGGCTGCATAAAGCGTTCCCTTTTGTTCTTCACACTTTTTCGATAAGAAGCCAACGATCAGTGCGGAAACATACGTCATACCCTTAATTGGCTTCTTTGGTTCAAAGAGACGTCGAAGTCCTGATGTAAATTGCAATATATTTTTCGGTGATGGCAATCCTCGTGACCATCACAGTCCTGCCACTGGACATCAACGCGACCATCTGTTGCGACTCGCAGGCGGCAATAGCACTAATCCACAAGTTACAGGGGAGGAGGACGACAGCTGGAGAAAGTCCCCGCTCGCCTACCTGGTACAGTTCTTCATTCCGCGCATACGTAGCCGCACAACAGCTCTGACGCTAAAGTGGGTACGAGGCCATGCAGGAAACAAGGGCAACGAGGCAGCCGACAAAGAGGCCAATGCAGCACAGACGACCCAGAGGGAGGGGTGGTGGACGCTCCGGCTAGGAGCACCGCCAGAACAACCTTACTGGGTGTGCGCGGGCAAGTCGGTGGCACCGTACAAGATTGGAGGCATTGTAAAGCGCCAGGAGGAGGCATGGGCTTCGCAGCGCCTGTTAAAACGGGTACGCGCCGCCAATGCCGAGGCAGCAATTCGAGAGAACGACCTGAAGGAGACGCTGGATGCGCTCAACTGGTCGGCAGCTAGCTCGAACGGGACATGGACGCGAAAGAACTCATGGTGCCGTACCAACGCGAGGGACTCCAACCTGAGGGGTTTTGTTATCGGCGCTCTCTTTGGGCTTTTGCCTGTTGCGCTGCGCGAGTGGGCGTGGTACCCGCAATCCTACCCACAGGCCGAGTGGAGAAATTGCCCATTGTGCCACACCGAAGTTGAGACGCAAGCGCACTTCTTCGCGTGTAAGGCGAGCCATCAGATCCTGGGTCCGGGAGGGACAGCAGTGGAACCAGAGGAGGCGGGACCGCCAGCTACCGCAGTGACGACGATGGTGCCTAGGCCAGACCGGTGGACGCTAATTAGACCATCGCGACCGCATGTGGCCGCTGAATTGGGGAATAATGAGGAAAATATTGCAGAAAACAGGGGGGACGAAGAGGAGTCGCAAAGGAGAGAGGGACCAGTGGCCAAGTGGATCATGCAAGTAGCCAAAGAAAGGGCTCCGAGTGTTCTAATTCCGCAAGTATGGCAGGCCGGTTCCGCCAACGCAATCGCCCATGAAATGAACCAGTTCGGCGAAAAGGGTAGGGACTGGATGTCGCGCAAGGTCGCAGACGCCAAAGAGCTCAAGTCGGTGCGACGGTGGCAGCAGGTACTCCGGAAGATCGCCATCCGCAAGAGGTGGGAGCACGAGTATGAGGAACGCTGGTTGCCGCGTAATGACGCGCAGATCCGCAAGGAAGAGGCGGCGGCGGTTAGGCCCAAGAAAAGAAGGCAGCTGATGCACGAACTGCGCCCACCCGACGTGGAGCGCGATGACGGCACACCGGTGTATCCGCGTGAGTCGGCAGCCCAGAAGAGGTCGGCGTACAGTCTGCTGTGCACCTCCCTCATTGACGATTGGTGTCGTGGTAGAAAGAGCAAGGTGGAGGGCAAGGGACTGTGGTCCATCAACCCAAGATACTCTTAGAAGTTCCAGCGGCGTTTGCCATGCATGTGGTTGTGGCGGTAGCTAGTATTTTATTTATTTATTTATTAGCTTAAGGCGGCGGACGGGTTTCGCTGTCAGCGACCTCAGTTCGTGCCCATACAGGGCTCCAATACAACGACTCAATCATCAATTGCAATATATTTTTCTGCTGGCAGCGTGTTGAGCGCTCTTTCCGTTTCTGCTGGCAAGCAATCAAGAAACAGATGTACGTCATAATTCTTTTTATTCAAAGAAAGAACGATGACGTATTCGAGCTTTTGCAAAAGGATCGCTTAGAGACATTGGGCGTGCTTGGCCCGGTAGCTTGATGCTGGGTAATTTATCAGTGTGCCATCAGCGAAATCCAAAGAACTCAATGTTCCCCCCAACATTTTTTTTTCACCAGCAGATCCACTCTCCCCAACGTCAATCACATTTACGGACCCATCATCGCTCAGCTCCACCACCAACTGCCAGTGAGGGTATAAATACCAGGAGCTGGACCGGGAAACTGCTTGAGAAATCTTTAACCGACTGTACTTTACAGGATCATGTATACAGTTGATATTCAGTTCTTTGTTCACCGAACATAGACACACACTACACGCTGGAAGATGACACAAAGTGCGCCGTCCGTAAAGGGAGGTGTCGGGCCATCTGTTTGCCTGTCGATGATCTTGCTTGCCTGCGCCCTCGCAATAGCTTTTTTGGCCGTTGCGGGTTTATGAGTGCGGCACAGCGAGGATGGACGCACATTCTGACAGCTGTTTCACTCACCACCACATCAATAACAAACAAACAAAATAATCCTGTACTCCTGATATTTCCTCGAGTGGTTGGAGATATATTTGTCTCGGAACATACTCGGTTTATGAGGCATTCAAAAGGACATCAATATTATATCGAAAGGCTGATCAAAGCAGTCCACATCACAATGGTCCGCATTGATTTTAGCAGTCCATAACTTGGTACAACCCGGGATGAGAGAGCTTCGATCAGAGAGGTCTATTGGTGGTATTACTCTATCTTTATTTTCTTGAATTTCTTTCTCAAAGTAAAATAAAAAAAACTATGTCGACGCAGACAGCCATTGTCAACACAGATGCCGATGGGTTTACGCGCGTAGTAGCCAAGAGCAAACGAGGCAGATCGTCAAGAGCACAGCGCCTGCCAGCAACGCAAACACACGCCGACCATAGCAAAAATGAACCCAGTACGAAACACAAAGACACCGACACAAAACCACAAACCACAGTTCTGCCCGGGAAGAAGCGATCCAGTAAAAGACAACCACAAGCACCAAAATCAATCGTCGAAACACAGGTCGAAGACGTGTTAGAAAAGCAGGGGTCATTAAAGTCCGGAAAGTTTCACACGGAGCTCCAAGCATGTCTGGACGTAATCCAAGAGTTCAAGCCAGAAGAGATCGTATGCTACGGAATCGGATCATTAACTACGCAAGTATCTCAGTGGCAGTTAGCCTTGGTCCTGCTCATAAACCAATACCTAAATGTGGATATTTGCGCATTTGACCCAGTGGTAATAGCTTCTGACTGTGAAACTCTTGGGCGGTTTGGCGTTTCGATAATCGCCGAAAACGAGGAAGCTAAGCGCACAGTCACGAAGAGAACGTTGTTCTTCATGCCGCATTGTGAAGAGTTTCTCTACAACAATGTATTGGCCGCGAACTGGTCTCCCGAACAGTTGTCTCGCATCTTGGTCATCGGCAACCATCTCGGTCGGTACAAAGACACGCAGAGCAGCGAGGAGTTTGCCACAAAATCACCATATATTCGGAGAGCACTTCCAGCCATTACGTGCACGGATCTGCCCAGTGAAAAATTACTGGGACTTCGAAACAATCCTTTCGCCTTTACCGACACTTGCGTACAACGATTTGGATCTTTCAGCACTATAGACTTTTTAAATGAATAGACAAGTAATGAAATTCGTTTTTAATACATAAGAATATGAGTTTATTGTATTTTTGCAAATAGTTATCTCGGAGGTTGATACTGGAAGTTGACTGGTGGTGGACGGTTTCCTCCATACCCAGTATAGCCGCCAGCCCATTTCCCCGACGGCGTGTCCCATGCCGGCGCCAGTCGACTAGCAAAGGACATAGCCTGGTCCACCCAGAACCCACTACCAGCAGAGTTTAGCTGCTGTTTTCCATTTGCAGTAGACGTAAAGTAAAAGTACAGGCCCAGCGCCACACTCAGCGTCACAACAGCGATACCAAGCACTAGTCGCAGGAGCCGGAATAGCGTGTCGCTAAACAAGCGCACAACAAATATAGCCAGTCTCGCGCCCACATAGACAACAATAGCCTCGAGAATATATGTTAGGGTAGTAGGGCCAACGGTGGCAAGTAAGGTTTGCAGTGGGCTCCACTGCTCGCTAGTGCGCAGAATGAAGTCACCGCATAGCGGAAATGCATAGAGGTGAATGGTTTCGACTGCCGTCCACGCCCACTGGGACAGTTGTCTCGCGTAAGCTACGTATGACATTTCGCCTAGCTTTCAGAATACAAAGAGCGTGTAATTTCTAAAATAAAAAAAGATAAATAGTAAACAAATGCACACAGACACAAAAAATAAAGAAGCCAAGGAGTGACAAGCAAGTCCTTTTTTGCCGAGAGCTTCACGCATCATCATCGATCAAATCAACCGGGCCTTAGGATTATCCCAAAGTTGTATACGCAAATAGTCGTGTTTGTGTGGCTAGTACGACGCTGCCTCGGCTTCCATCTCTTGCAGGCGAGCCTCCATGTCTCCAATGGCCGCCAACTCTTGCTCGATCTGCTGCTTTTCCTCCATGAGCGCAATGCGACGCTCGGGATCCAGCTTGGAAAACAAATAGCCGCCCTGGCCGTCATACTGCAAGATATAGTTGTGGTACATCCACAGCGACTGGCGATGCGAGACGGTGAGCAAGGTAATGCCCAAGCTAGTAGCATGCGTATACATGATCTTCTCGATATCCATGCTTACGGCGCTCGTGCACTCGTCCATGATCGCATAGCGCGGCCGGTGATAGAAAAGACGAGCCATGGCGATGCGTTGCTTGTCGCCACCAGAAAGCGCGTCGCGCCAGGCCTTGACCGAGTCCCAGCCGCCCTCGCGCTCGACGATGTGGTTTAGCTGCACGATCTTGAGAATCGCCAGAAGGTCAGCGTCAGTCGTAGACTTTGCTGCCATGTCGGCAGCGCAGTCGGGATAAATGACTTGGTCTCGCAATGTGCCAATAGGAAGGTAGGGCCGCTGAGGGATGTAAAAGATCTGGCTCATGCTAGGCTTGCGCAATGTGCCTCCGTACACGGGCCACAGGCCACCCAAGATACGGAACATCGACGACTTGCCACAGCCATTGGGCCCAACAATAAGCAGATGCCTGCCGGGCTTTACGTGGAAGTTCAGCTTGCGCACCAGCACATCGCCATTGGGCGAGACAATAGGCACATCGATAAACTCGACGTCATCCACGCTCTCAACTGTCTCGCCGCGTTGGTTGACAATGTTCGCTTCGGTATCGTCCGGGTTCTGGCTCTTTTCCGCCGACTCTCCCACGCGCGCCTTGACATACTGCCCAGAGCTGACCTCACTGAATACTGTCAGCAGACCGGTCACTCGCTCGGCATAGCCAGCAAGCTCGACAATCTCCTTGTACGAATACATCAGGCGAGCAAAGGCGTCCGACGCGCTAAGCAGCAGGCGTCGGTTGGTGACAAAGTTCTTGGTGTGAGCTCCAATGCTGCTCCCTACCGCCACCGCGGATCCCACCGTGTCGGCAACAGTCCGTTTAGCGCCGGGCATGCGGTCAGCGAACACAGGAATTGCGCAAGCGGACAGACCGGCAGCTCCCCAAAAGTACTTGACGATAAAGTCCTCCGACATGTTATAAAACACGTTTAGGCGACATATGCGGTTGATATGACGAACCAGGCGCAGATACTTTTTAGTGATCGTGAGCTTTTCAGTCTCGTGGCCGCGATACAGTGCAATCTCCTCGGCGTGCTCAATCAAGCGCGAATGTGTAGAGTAAAACTCGCCTTCAAGCCGCTGCTCCTGGGCGGCCAATTGTCCGAACGGCGGGGCCATGAGACGCAGCATACCCGAGGACATCTGAACAATGACCATGATTCCGAACAACGACTCAATCCCCAGGTTCTTTGCCAATTGTATGTTGTAGACAAAGGCGTCCACCGTAGGCTTTGCCAAGTTAGAGTAGATATCAGCCAGCGAGTTGGAGAACTTTGTAATATCGACGGCAATAAGCTGGTCGGCATTTTTGATCCGATCGTCCAAGTTGCCGACGGCGTAGTACGTGTTGTTCGCCAAGTACATCTTGTGCACATGCTCGGTCAGGTTCTGCCGGAACCGAATAGCCAGCATCGTCTGCAAATAGTTCAGCAAGCTGTTAGTCAGCGTCGCCGGCACAGCCATGACCATCCACTTTGCGATCCCAGTCAAAAACTCTCGACCTTTCAACCGAACAAGCGAGCTAACGATCTCGCCATCCAAGGAGGCGACCACAACTGAAAGGAAAGTACGGAACACCAGCAAAACTGTGTGTGTGACTAGCATGCCCGCCTCCTTGGAGAACAGCCCCGGGATAGCAATTCCTATCAGCTGCTTCATATTGTCAAAGAACTGCTTATCAAGTTGTGCACCTCTGCGTGTTCTCCCCTTGCCGTTGTCGCTTACTGTCGCCACCGATTTGCGCTCCGCAGTCATCAACCGAACGACCTTGTGTATGCGTTCAATGACTCCGAGGATTATAAGAGCTACAATCGACCGCTTCACCGTTTTCTGATGCTTGGCATAGAACACGACGAGTTTGGCCAGCGTCGCCAGCTGCTTGTGCTTGAGGTTAAGCACATGCTTGTACAGCGCACTGTGGATCTTGTCTGTAGCAGCTCCAACGAGCAGGTCGTGATTCACTGCGGCTGCCATTGCCCCTCTACACGAATCGAGTAGGGATGATAGAAGTGGCGCACGCCTGAGCGGCACGTATAGACAGATATCGAAAAGTGCCTCAAGCGGATACTACAAGCAGATACCGTAAACGAGGCTGATATTAATGTACCGCAAAACAGAAAAGAAAAAAAAAGATGTAAGAGTACAAAGGATTATTATTTTTTAGAAAGAACCAAGAGAAAGAGAGCCAAACACAACTTTCTCCGCCTTGTTGGTGGCAATCAAAAAAAAAAAAAAAATAAAACTCACGGGCGAGGCCATTCTCACATGTGAAAAAAATATATAGCCAGTCACATGTATGTGACTAGGGTATGATCTCCAGCAAAATTGTGTCGATAACTTGCAGACCACGCTCAGTGGGTGCCAAGCAGGCAGTTGGCGCGTGCCAAAGAAGGTGACCCTCATCTATGTAATATTGCATGCGGTCCATGCAAAGATAGCTCTTCAGCGGCTGCCCGCCCGAGATACCCATGAAACATTGGTCCGATATGCCATCCAGCATCCGGAGCCCAAAGACAACCGCCTCTTGTTTAGCCTCAGCATCGCCAACAACCAATTCCTTGCCGGTACCATGGCCAACAGATTCGCATTGCTGCACCCACCGCCGAGTATCAGGTATGCGCACCGAGCTAATACGCTGACCACTAACAGGGTCAGTGAACCTTGAGTGCGCGCTAGGACCAATGCCTACCCACTGCTGGCCATGCCAATAACCCTTATTGTGCATACTCTCAGCACTCGAATGCGACGCATAACTAGATACCTCGTAGTGCCTAAAGCCACGGGCTCGACACATATCAACCGTCATCTCATACATCTGCGCCTGAACATCGTCACTGGGAAGCACGACTCGCTGAGCACGCTGGTCACGGAACAATGGCGTACCAGGTTCTACAGTCAACTGGTAGATAGAGATATGTCTGTCGGCATGATCCAATGCCGTTTTCAACTCTGCCTGCCATTGTCCTAATGTCTGAGACTCAAAGCCAAAGATCATGTCAAATGTGACTCGCCCAGGAAACAGTGTCTTTGCTCGATCCACAGCCGCAAGACCCTCGGCTCCCGTGTGCAAGCGGCCCATCTTGCGCAGAGACTCGTCGTCCAAAGTTTGGATCCCGATTGAATAGCGATTGACTCCCGCTTGCTTAAAGTCGCGCATCTTGGCTACTTCCGCCAATGTAGGGTTAGACTCTAGCGTTACCTCGGCATCGGCTGTCAGTGGGACTAACTTGTTGGCCGCATCTATGATCCGGCCAATGTTTCGAGGCAGCGAAAGCGAGGGCGTGCCTCCTCCAAAGTAAATACTGCGTAGCTCCTTGTCCTTGTGCGGTGCCAAGCTAGTCCGGAGCTCTTTTATCAGTGCATTAGTGATCCGCTCATGATCCACGCCCTGCGAGGGCACTCGCGCTTTGGAAAAGGCACAGAACTTGCAGAGAAATGAGCAATACGGCCAGTGCACATACAGCGACAGCGGCACTCGAGCAGCAGCCATAAAACAAAATGCTACCAAGAGAATATAAAAAAGTAAACGAATCTATATACACTGTCGACATGAACCCCACGACTCGTATTCGCATATAATTCGGTATCATTTATTGGCTCTGCTCTGGGTACAGAATGGGAACATCTTCAAGACACGCATACTAGACGGCAAAAAAGTGTCTAGTTCTTGGCCGGGTATTCATAAATGCCCTTGCCAGACTTTACGCCCAGCCATCCCGCATCGACGTACTTTTGCAGCAGAACAGCTGGACGGTACTTGCTATCCCCCAGATCGTTGTGCAACACCTTCATAATGGCCAGGCAGGTGTCGAGGCCGATGAAATCAGCCAGAGTAAGCGGACCCATGGGGTTATTAGTTCCTAGCTTCATCGTGGTGTCGATGTCCTCCTTGGTAGCAATACCCTCCTGCAGCGCGATAATAGCCTCGTTAATATAGGGCATCAGCAAGCGGTTAGCAATAAATCCAGGCACATCTTGCGACATAGCCGTAGTCTTGCCCATCTTCCGAGCCAGATCCAGGGTCGTATCCAGCGTCGCCTTTGATGTCTGCAGTCCAGGAATAATCTCGACAAGCTTCATAACAGGCACCGGGTTCATAAAATGCATACCAATGACGTTCTCGGGACGCCTAGCCGCTGATGCGATCTTGGTAATTGAGATCGAAGACGTGTTAGTAGCCAAGATAGTTTCCTCGGGCAAGATCTCGGAGAGCTCAGCAAATATCTTGCGCTTGAGCTCGACGTTTTCTGATACGGCTTCGACTACAAAGTCAGAGTTGGTTATCTGACTAATGGCAGACACCGAAGTGATACGCGATCTGACCTCAGCCCGCTCGTCCTCGGTACACCTGCCCTTGGCCACATCCTTGACCAGCAGCTTGTCCAAGAAGGACAGTCCCTTCTCAAGTTGGTCGGGGTTGCTGTCGACAAACTGCACGTCCAACTTGGCGACACGAGCGGCCACAAGGCCAATGCCGATACCCATCTGGCCAGCGCCGACCACGCACATCTTCTTTATGTTGTTTACCGAGCTAGACATTGCGCGCTATCGTGTTTAATGTAGATGCAGAATAGTTGTATCACAAGGCGTTAGACACAAGTAAATAAAATAAAAAGGTGATGACGCTGGGCCCCCCTCCACTACAACAAAAGCATGCTGAATAGAGATAGCGTCATTGTTTAGCCAGCCTCCAGATCAAGCACAACAGTAATCTTGCCTTTCCAATAGCACAAGCCCCAAACCTAGTGCGAAGTGAGTATCCAAATAGCGCTGAATAGACCATGTCTGACCTGATGTGCAAGTAATGTTTTAAAAAGCAAAGTTAAATAGTGTATTAATTATGCAGCAGGCGCAAAAGAAGAAAGCATGGATAAGCAGAAGCCCCTCAAGCACCTCCTCCGCAAGACCGATAGGATAACACACCCGTGGGAATGTGAAAGGGCGCCGAAGTTTGCCTAATCAACGGATTTACAAATAGACCACTAGGGGCGCATAGATAGTCTCAGAGTACAGTGTAATAGTCGGTTCTGCAGACGCATCTTCGCAAAGCGTCGCCACTTCCTCGAATATCTCTGCGACATTGCGCACCAGTCCAAAGACGAATGCCACACACGAGTCCCTGGCTGCTCGCTGAGCCCGCTCGCTAGCTGCCGCCGCCGCCGCCGGAGGAGACTGGCTACCGTCTGACTCTGGAAACACCCGTTGGCACAAAGACGCCAGAGCTGCGGCAGTACGTATCAGCTCGCTTTCTAGCACCACAGACACCATGCTCAATAGAACCAGGCCCTCGTTCGTACCGTCAGACGCAGAGCTGGTGCTGTCACTCGCCAGGACGAGGATGCGCAGGGCATGGAGACACTCACGGAACGAGTGCAACAGTTGGGCCCACATCGGATACTGCAAAAGGCCAACCGGCGACACGCGGTAGCAATCAAGAAACTCTACTGGCTCGGCAGAAGACTGGACGCTGAATGTATCTGGTAGTCCCAACGACGGGCGAGTAGAGGTAGCCAGCTGGTCCCATGTTTGCTCGCCGCCTAGACGCTCATAGTCGCGTACTAAATCCGCCAGCTTTTGGCAAGCGAGCGCAGTCGAATCCTCAACACCTCGTACCACGCTGGAAAATCCTCGTTCACGCAGCGACTGAGCCAACGCCGGCGCAGCAAAATCGATGCTGCTGCGCGAAAGTACTCGCGAATGAGTTGCCACAAGTACTTGCAGACTAGATATTCCTGATGCCTCGGTGACCAAGTCAAGAAGGGGCAGGACACTCGACTGGAATTTCTGCGAGCTGTAGAGCGCCAAGTCGGCAAATGGGTCGCCACCAGGCCCTGGCCGCGCATCCGCACCGCTCGGTTTGTGTACCGTTGATTTTGAAGAGAAAAGAGCACGATACTGCAGGTCGACCTCGGCGAGCCACGAGAAGAACGAATCGATGTAGTTGGCAAGATAAGCAGCGACCTCGCTTGAGCTGGGGCCTCTTTCTGATCCTCGACGCAAGCGAGACGACAAAGATTGCGGTGCGGCCACTCCCAGGTTGGGCGATCCGATCCTCGAGCTAAGCGAGTCAGCAGAATCTAAGAAACTCGATGCATGCCCGCTCAGCGACTCTGCTGTGAGCAGCCACGCCTGCCACCGAGACCGCAGATAGAGCAAGCACAGCTCAGTCTCAGAGAAAATGCCAACATTGCGCAGAATGGCCACAATCTTTGACATTTGCGACAAACGCTTCATCGACTTTTCGTAGCTACTGCCGCCATCGACAGGAGGACTGGCCCTGGTTTCGAGTGACGACTCGCTGTTCTGGCGGATGTCTGTGCTTGATCTCTGGCCAGTGCTGCCTCGTTGTGCGGGTGCCACAGTGGCCGATCTGGCGTAGCCTAGTTCGCGACAAAGCGCGAGAACCATGGCCTCAAACTCTGCATGCACTTGCTTCTGAATGGCGCTCACAAACCCAACGAGCTGGTTCCGTGCCGTCGCGGACATTGCATGCGAATCGTCCCTCGATCCCAAGAGCGTCTGCACGCCGTCGGAAATATCTCGAATAAGCCGATCACCCGTAATGCGCACATGCTCAGCGAGCTCAACTGCCTCCTCGTAGTAACCGCCAGCAACACACATTTGCATAACTCGAGGCAGCTCGACAATACGCGTTATCAACTCCTGCTTATCAAGCACCCGCTGCACAACCTTTGCGCGCTGGTCCAAGTCCGAAGCTGTGGCCGCAAATCGACCGCAAGCCGTTTCTAGTCGTGCCAGCGACTCTTGGACTTTAGTCAAGTTCTCGCTGAGCTTGCCTGCCGAGACCGTGGACAGTTTGTTCGTCTCATGCACTACGTTGAATACATGTTTGGTGCTTTTCACCGAGGGTTCTTTAGCAAAGGCCCTATCAATTCGCAGCCCACTATGAAACTCGCCGCTCTCTCTGACTGGCTTTGCGGTCTCGTTGAGCAAAAGCATTGTTAGTTCATTCGAAATGCGCTGCAAGTCGCTTTGCAGCAAAGCTGGCTCCATTCTGAGTGAAGATAGAGGCAATCCAGTCAGGTACTTTAGGTACCGCGCCATATTTTCCTCGGCTTCCGGCTCTGTCGCTGTGTCGTGGTTGTCGCCCGAATTCAGCAATGTTGGAAACAGCCGGCGGGACAGTTGCGCGTACTCAGGCAAGTCGGCATCGTCGGCAAATCGACCCTCATGGTAGATTGACGAGCCATACATGCTCTCGCTGTCCTCTCTCGTCGCCATTTCAGAAATTAACTAGGAGGCACTAATAGTAAAACAAAAAATATGCTTATTTACAGAGAAATCCATTAGAGCAGGAACGAACTTTTGGACACCAACGAGATCTAGGAATCATACCATGTCGCGCCACCCCTAGTCCAGATCATTTTGTAACTTCCGACTTTTTGCGCGTGCCAGCTCTTTTTATCTCTTGGTTTTACATTTTACACTTTTTTCAAACCTATTCGCAATTAGACTTGAGCTCCTTTTTACCCACTTTACTATAGTAATGCCTAGCCCACTCGACATTGTCGCATACCATGCGCGAAAGAGCAACCTCTCCGAGGCCGAGCAACAAGTGCTGCAGCGTGGTTCAGCTCGCCAATTCCGTTACAAAATACTTGGCGGAATAGTTGGCTGCGGCGCAGGCTATCTATTCACTCGGCGAAGCACCTCCAAGCCCCTGAAGGCATTCATGGTTTTGTTTAACGGCGCACTTGGATACAACGTGTCTTTGTCTGCTGCGTCACTGATGAGTCTCCGCGAAATGTCCAACGAGAAAAAGTACCCCCATATCGTCGCCGCCATGAGGGATCTTAAGAATGAGATTCTTCGTTCTAGTGGCATTGATCCAGAGCACCCAGATGCGCCTCGTACGGGCAGACCTCACCACAGGATCGACGTTAAGGCCATGCCTCCACCGATGACCGCGGAAGAGAAGGCCATGCGCGCTCATGAAGGCATGCTGTTAGACAAAGGATTTGGTGACAATCAGGTCCACGATGAAAACCAGTACTCCTTTGGCAATCCTGGACTACAGCAGGCTATGGAGTCTAATCAGCCGCCGTCGCCAAAGACTGCTGACAGTGCCGATACTCCGTCTTCTTGGGACTCGGTCCGCAAGAACAACGGTCCTTTTGAGAATGCCTGGAACAAGGTCCGCCGGCAAGGCCCCTCTCAACAACAGCAACACCAGGGACAGCAGCAGGCTCAGAAGCAGGAGTCCGAAGGCGACCAATTCGCGAACGCATGGGACAGACTTGGCCAGCAGGATAGTGGCAGCGGCGATGGGTCATTTTCTGGCGATGGCTGGGCTTCTGGAGCTCCTGCGCTGAGCAGCGACGAGTTTCCTCGTTCGCGCGAGGACTTCGAGGAAGCCAAGCGACACACCACAACAAAATATGGCGATTCCGTGTACACCTAATAGCCATGCAGGAAATTACTGAAATACTATATTTTTGTATCCCTTTGGAAATGAAAATTGGTTAATATCGCTCAGCTTCTTGAAGCAGCAAACTACTAGTCGTAGAGCATAATAGTCAAGACTGCGTTTTGTGTGTGAATAATTGAGAGGATACATGCGCCTGCACCTCGCTTCGTGTAGGCTTTGTGAAAGAGGAGCGTGCAGGCAAAGTGTTTGGTCGGCTAGCGCAGTGCTTGGTAAGTAGTGCGAGTACGAATAGCTAGCTGGACAATATCAAGCATTTTTTGCACTCCAGAAAGCGCAATAAACACATGGTCGCTAGAATGGATGCTAATGCCGCAGTCAGTGTTCAAGCGGATAGAACTTCCAGGCCGAGGTTTGCTCAGTGGTGCTCGCCTGTTGTCGTGACCAGTTCGCTGCCATAGACGGCATTCAGTTTACCTCAGGTTCCGCTGGCTGCCGATGCAACGCCATATCGAGCGAGTCTAAAAAAGTAAAGTAAAAATGCGGATGATTAACAATAGCGATAAGACAAGTGAGTTCAGGCTGAGAGCAAAGCTGGCAGCAATACGCAAATCGAATTATCATCCAAACTTGTCTCGGCATTCAGGCGCTCCCCCATCACTTTTTTTCTTGCTTCTTCAATATTCTATTTCTTTCTATTTACACTTGTCAATTTATTGGCCCATGTTTTGGCACTCTTTAGCCCGCCGCTTCAGCCTGACCCTTGCGCCCACTCACTTCTCACTCGTTGTAAGAACATGCGGTCACTGTGGAAACGCGTGAAAAGAAGGTACCGGTCGGTCAGCAAAGCTAGTGTGCGATTATCGCAAGTTAGTCCGTCGCCGTAGCCGCCTTTTCGTCGTTAAAAGCAGAGACGCCAAACACACGTAGCGCTCAGAGTGGATCGTGGTAAAGCAATTGGCTCGCGTACTCCATAGCTTGAGGATTGCTGCTTGGCTTTCGTGTCTTTGCTTGGTTGACCTGGAGGCAGGCAGTAGTAGAACGTTTGTTGTGTAAAATGCTTTTGTAAATATATTGATAAATAGAGAGCATTTGCCACTCACCGTTAAATAACAGCTGTGTTAATAGTACGATATATACGATCTACAAGCCCGTGTCAATCACACTGAAACCAGATGTCATGTACCATTCGAATACACACAAAAATAGCATGGATTTGCTCTATCTCACGCATAGGGGATGCTGGCAGAGTATGAAGTGTACTAACATTGCTCTCGGTATTGTTTGCGCTTAAAGTTGGTGGCGGCAATTAACAGGGTCATTGTTTGTCAATTGCCACAATACAGATGCGCAAAGCTCGGTAAGCAAAACATATTGGCAACATGTAGAAATTCTAGCTGGTGATAAAAGCAATGGCACGAGCAAGAATTTATCAGCACTTACACGTAGCTATCAATTAGTGCCTGATAAAATAGGACCATGTCTTTTGCTTCACCATTTTCGAACATGTGACAAGTTTGCTCCATCTTTAACAGTAATCTGAGCAAGCAACTGGTAAAAATTTAATTTAAACCCAGGAGAGATGTCTTATTATTTTGTTATTTCGTAATTTCTGTTGGGGCACACCTCACGTGTCGGTGGGGAGAAAAAAAAAGAGAGATGTTGTGGCTTTTCCTCTGAAAACCAGGTACTTTCTCAATTTCTGTGGTCTCACGGCCACAGATGATAGCAACACTCAAGCCCATGGACAGCATTGCAATGTACAGTGGGTGCGGGCTGAACATCAGTTACGTTTTTGTGCGTTGCCCACAAGAAAAAGGCAAGTATCTATCCCCCACTCCCCGAAAACCTTCATACTCGCCTGATTAGTTGCTAGCCAACTGTTGATGTCCGGAGGATACTCATAAAAGGGAAGCAGAACACAAACGCAGACAACAGTGCGGCAGGCAACTGCTGTAACGTAGGAAGCACGAGTGAACTGCTGCCTTTGACAACAGCCGGATGGCAAAAACACGCTTTGCATTGCTTGTAGGCTGTTTGCTCTTCAGAGTTCACGGGAGTGTCTGAAGGTGAGCAGCTTGGTGCAGAGCATGGCTTGCAATAGTGAGCCAAAAAAAACAGCTGAGAGCGTACCAACTCTTGGCTGATACACTGTTTGTGGTGTGTGTATGGATTCCATTTTGGCAGCCATACCAGCAGAGCGGTAGACGCAGGACCTGACTGGGCAACCTTTCAGCCTTGCGTTGATCGATCACACGATCAAGCGGAAGCAATCATGGCTGTAACAGGCCAGCGTCAGGCAGGTGCACGCTCTCACAAGGAGCGTGTGCCTGCTGCACAAACGCAGCCGCGAAGGGTGGTTCTGGTGCTTTTTCAGTGCCACAATAGGCATTGCGTCCTGGAACTACCCCTGGCGGGTGTGGCGGTGGAACTAGCTGCAAAGCTGATAAAAGGATGGTAGGACTGCGTGTGGCTGAGGCCGGCAACTTGAGGTTGCTGCATATCAGCTGTGCCAGTCGAGCAAAGAGAAAACAATTGTTTTGCTATGCTGTTGTAAAGGTAGAAGCAACCATCTTGATATTAACGCCGCATCGGGGAGGCTCTCGCTTGCAAAGGCAGAGCCTCATCACAACCCAAGCACAGTGAATCATCATTAGGTCGCTGAACTTTTTATTAAGCTAGTAGATACCTGGTTGATCCTTGCCAGTAGTCATATGCTTGTGTCAAAGACTAAGCCATGCATGTCAAAGTACAAACAATAATACAGTGAAACTGCGAATGGCTCATTATATCAGTCATCATTGACTTGATTGTACCTCATACCACTTGGATACCCGTGGTAACTCTAT
>JANBQS010000263.1:0-24033 GCA_027577415.1 Coemansia sp. RSA 922 | reverse complement strand
TGGCCGTGTGCAGGCCGACGACAATAAGGCGCAGCTGGCGCATATCCAAGCGCTTCCACACCCACTCCCAGAGCCATCCTCCGCATTTGTAATCGTAAGGGCACTCTGCTTTAAAGTACGCCAACCACCTTGCGTCCACAATGCCATATAGGCGATAGTTGGAAAGTTCTGCACTTTCCGCAATATAGCTCATATGTACTCCGCTAGCTGCACCACCTGCAGACATTGGGAGTACGCGATGGAGCTTCTCAAACAAGGAATCGAGGTAGTTGTCGATTGCCGGCATCTTGGATACCAACTGCACAGTGTCTGCGTCACGACCGAACAGACACCCGGATCCAAGCCAGTAACCGTACAACTGCAAGAAGGCATCAACCTCATCGTCGGTCTGCAAGCCCAGCGCGTCCATGAATGGCAGTCTGTCGGCACAATCCGTCGTCGCTGCGCCTCCAGCAAAGCGGGCAATAAACTGAGCAGCTACCGACTCATCGCTGTTGCCCTTGTCTAATACCGATCCTGCCGTGTGCACTTCAAAGGGCGGCAGCATCGTATCATCGCTCGACACCCACTCGCGCTCATTGACTGTGGCACCAACGCGCAGCAACATGCGATGGTTGGCAGTCGGCATAAGCGACACGTCGTTGGTATCCTCGGGACGCTTTCCTGTCGATCCAGTCATCTCAACCAGGTCATGCGTGCCCTCGTCAACGGTGATATCGTCGACTGTGATCGGATGGTACTCGAGCACTCCGTCGACATAGCACGCCATGTTCAGCGTAGCATGGCTCTGGAAGTGCGTTTGAACTTGAGCCAGGCTCCAGAAGCCAAACTCTGTCAGCAGCTGATGGTCCTCGACGGGGAAGCAGGTCAGGTTACCCTCAAACGTCTTTTGCACAGTGACGCGATACACATTGGTGTCGTCGACAAACCAGCAAGTTTGATGCGAGAACAGCTCTGCGTAGTTGGTGCTGTTGAGGTAGCTCTCGGTGGGCTCCGACGAAAAGAGCTGCAGCGCCTTGCGAATGCGCTCGCGGATGACGTACAAGGCGGGACTGGCCTTCATGATCTTGGCCATGGCTTGCTGCATCAGCGGCTTCATGCCAGGCACCCAGTTTCCGTATGCCGAGTACATGTTGTACGCCAGATCCACGCCAACAATGATGCCCGTCGGCGATGGATACAGGCTCATGCTGTCCGTCGTGTAGTCCAGGAACTTTGCACGCGCGTACCGCTCAATATCGTGCGAGTCGTAGTCGCCCCAGCGCAGCTGCACGTCGATCCAGTACTTTTGCGTCGTGCCCGCATCCATGCGGTCGCTCGCGTCAGTCAATAGGCTGGGCGTCGATACCGGCCACTTGTACGAGGCAAAGCAAGTAATGTCGGCCGCCGAACTGCTCATCTTGTACGACTTGCGCGGATGAATCGCCTCCTTCTGCACGGTCTCGATCTGCAGGGGCTCCAGCTCGTTGTCGAGAACCTGGCACAGATCCAAGATCAGACTCTCGTGCGACTTTTGCCACGCATGGCTTCGGAACAAGCTCACATAGGAGATCTTCAGCGTTGGCAGCTTGCCGTGCATGAAAATACCCGTCAGATCTAGCTGCACTTGGAAGCCCACGTAGACGTTGGAGTTGTGTACGACGGTGTTGTTGGCCAGCACAAACAGCTGGTCCGACGAGTCTTCCAGCGTCAGTCCAACGTACTCGCCCTGGCTTGATCCATATTTGGTCACCTCGAATCTGTACTGGGCTGGGAAGCGGCGAACAACGGCAGGCGGCTTTATGGATCCGTTATAGGCTACCCCGAGAGCAAGGACGCTGGTCATTGCGCTGCACGGCATAAGCTTGGCTGCCAACTCTCCCTCGTCGATCAGGGAATCATACTGAATACCAAGCGATCTGGCTATGGCAAATAAACCAGGGACAAAAGCACCCGACAAACCGAAGAACGTCACGCCCGAATACTGATCTAGTTCCGCTTTATAGTCCGCGTAACGAGCCGGTTCAGAACTGGCTTTAAGATTGAGTTCAAAGATGGTCGCCGGCGCTGGGTCCACAATACATCTCTCAAAGCCAATAAGACCAGCCAGCAGGTGTTCACGGACCTGGAGGAGATCTGTGGCAAAGAACTCTGGTACAGACGATGCATCCGAAGTACCGAGTCCGAGTTTTAGAATCAGATTCCAGAACCTGTTAGAGTCCGTCCCGGGTACGTCGTCGAGAATGTAAATAGGCTCGGCACCCTCAACATCGGGTTCACCCGATTCTGGCTCCTCAGAGACGCGAAGGCCGATATGCTCGCAGATCTGCAAAACATGCCTGACAATATCCAACTTGCCGTTAGGCAGGTAGAGTACTGGGGCCCTCGGGTCGCCGCAGTTGATCCAGAGTCCAATCAAAAAGGCAACTTCGTTCGAGGAGCTCAAAGGCAGGCCCACTGCAGTAACCAGTGGAGCAAACACGTTGTTCTCAATCAGAATTGGAGCCGCCAGTTGATAAGTGCGATTACGGATAGAATCGCTTACTTGCTCGTAGAGGCGGGCATCCAGCTCCCAGGTGATAGGCGACATGTCCAAGCCTTTAATAAACCAATGTGCCGCCTCGTGAGCCAAACCCACCGATATGACGTCCTTCGAAAAGGGGAACTTCTTCCTCTCCCATACGACCAACTTTACTTCTTCGCCGCCAACAAGCGTCGTGAGCTTTAACGCCGTGTAATCGACGACTAGTGTTCCAAACCCTTCGTCGTCATACATCACGTCACTGACAAACATGCGCGACACCAAGTGCAGGATGTGGTGCGAATTGCAAACGAACGACGCAAGTCCGATGTCACTAGATCCAGACGTCATGTCATCTTGGCGCCACTCCCGCACCTCATACATAGTATCCATACCCGAGTGGACCGAATCGACTAGTCGCTCCTTCGAGTCAGGGCCCAGCACGTAGTCGCCTGCGCAAATGTCCTTTATAGCGCGGACTGAACCATTGGCCATAAACACTTTAGTATCCGGCTTGAAGCAGCGGTTGATCGTGGGTGACCACCACATGGTGAAGCGACGATTGGGAATCTGGTTGAGACCCGAGCGCTGAGCGTTGGTGAGCTGACGCTGACCCATGGCACCTGAGAACGACGTCGACTGCTGCTGCCAGAACAGACCTTCCCAAGTCGGATAATACGTGCCGCGGAAGAGTGAGTGCTCCAGAATACACTCAACACCGCCTAGCGCTTGGATCATATCCGTGCGGTAGTTGTTCAACTGCCACAGCTTGCCGTCGTGCTTGGCATGAGTCCACCAGAACGGGTTCGCCTTGGGGAGCTGATACTGCTTCCACTCTGTGCGAATACGCCAGCCCTTGTCGTAGGCCAGCGTGTGGCGATCCTTGGAGAACAGCGTGTTAATGCGCGGAATACCACGGTCCCAAGAGTCCTCCAAGTCCTCGAGCGTCAACCGACGGTTCTGTGCATTGGCCTCTTGCCGCTTCAGGGCATACTCAGCCCACACGCGCTGCGAGTCGACAAACTCGCTCTCCCAAGGCAAGATGTACCGGAACAAATTGGGGATCATCTGGCCGTCCTCATGCGACATGCCAGCGCGGAAATGCGAAATACCAGTGTCGGTCTGCTTGAACCACCGCAGATCGGACTGCGGGATAAGCACGTGGCCCATCGAAAGCATGCCCAGACCGCCCAGCTCTTTGGGACAATTGGATCCAACCACAAAGTCGCCATGGCAGAACAATGGCGACTGGCCCTCGGCGACCTGGAAGCCGTAGTACTCGCCCGTAGTCACAGGCAGTGTCGAAACCTCAAAGTGCCCGACATGCTGCGAGCTACTAGTGCTTTCACAGTCAGACAGCGAGCGGCCGCTGGAGCTATTGCCCGAGCAAACGGAGGTCACGCTGGGCATTGCGGCAAAGTCGCCACGAACCATGACAAAGCCATGCGTGGCGTTCTTTCTAGTGATCGTCTCCAGCCCAAGCGACCTTGCAACTTCGTAAGCTAGGCGCAGCGACGACTCGTTGGCCAGTGGTTGCGCAATAACCATGCGCCCATCGCTGGCCATTTTTCCACACACATCTAGCATGCCAGCTAGCAAGGCGAACCGCGTCGCGGGTGATTCGGCCACTAGCAAGTCGCGCGCCTCGACAGATACTTCGCGCGTATCGGCAAGCCCAAGACCACTGAGCAGCGTGGCAAACGCGGAGGGCTGCTCAGAACTGTTATTGTTGGCAGTCGCTACGGTTTTGGTCCAGTGGAGCACAACAGACTCAGCGATGCCAGAGCCCAGCGTACTGCCACAGTTGCCAAATGCGTCGCTGCCACACAGCCAGCATCCAAGCGCCCAGGCAAGCTGTTCAATGTCGACCAGCTGGCTCTCAGGGCTATCGGCAAGCAGCTTGAGTATACCACGGTGATATCTGGCTGACGCATTGGTACCAACTCTTGGCACCCAGGTGCTGACCTTGCCACTGTAGGCCATCACGCAAGGCACGGGAGTTTCGCCAAGGGCGTCCATACGCCTGACGTACTCCAGATAGTCGTCCACGCCAACAGTCCAAGTAATGTGGTCGCTCTTGGGGCTAGCGGCTTGTGCTGCAGCCCGGGCTTCATCCTTCGAGTTGAACACCAGATTGGACGACGCAGCCGGCACGCAGCCATAGCACATCGAGCGACAAGGAGGAGGTAGGCTCTCAGGATAGCGGTTCGACATGACCCGGTACGCTGCCTTTTGCTTGTCGTGCCAGACGTACACACAGTCAGGCGATGCGCCAGCGCTAACAGCCAGCGCGCGCATCTTCTCTGTGTGTGCAGTGGCCTCTCTCAGCGCCAGTGCCTTACCATTCTCGGCCAAACCAAAGAAGTTGGTGTTGTACTCAAAGACCTGCTTGGCCACATACGGACGCTCAAAGCCGAGCTCATCATCAAGTTTGAGAGTAACAAACTCGACGACGAACGACCCGACATCAGACCACTGCGACTGAGCCACGCGACAGGCCTTCTCGCGCATTTCACACTTGGTCGACACGCGAATGACCAGCCGATGCTTCTCGTTACAAAGGAACGAGTCGTTGAACAAGAGCTCATCGGCGTCAGTCACTCCTTGCGCAGATTCGATGCTGTCGCTAGAGATGCCTGAGCAAATGCTTTGCACCGAGATGCTGCTAGCCGTCCGCACGACAGGCGCATTGTAGTTCAGTGGGACGTGGTTATCGTCGCACTTGGTCTTTGGCTTGGCTAGCGACACGCTGAACAGTGGCGCTGAGCCAGACATGGTGTGAGCAACGTCGCGAGGCAGTCCATCTGCGCCGAGAACTTGGTCGCCAACAGAAATGTCCTCAATGGCCTTGGTCGACCCATCGGCCATGCGCACGCGGAAGCCAGCGCCGTAGCAGTAGAAAATGACGGGTGGCATGCGGTTGCTGTCCTTGGAGTTCAGGCCCAGCATGATGCGCGCCTGGATCTTGGTCTCTGCCTTGACCAGCAAATCGAGCATCTCTCGCGTATGCACTACGGCCTCGCGATAGTACGTCATCAAGCCAATCAGCGCCGTGTTGAACTTGTTGGCGATCTTGGTAAACGTCGTGCTACCCGATGACATGAGGATCTGGCGGATTCGGTTGTTGAACCGCTGAATCGACGCGTCGTCAACACGCAAGAAGGCAGTTGCCGTGCGTTCCTTGCTGCGATCGTCAATAAGTGCCCACGAGCCGTCTTGTGCAGCCGAGCCCTCGGTCAGTTGGCGGCACTTTGGCAGAATACGCACCTCAAAGCCAGCCATGTCAAAGAGCAAGTTGGGATTGTCGCGCGAGTACACGCTGACAAAGCTCGCCTCGTCGTCCCACTCAATCGTCGTCAGTGAGCGCGGCAGGCGGTTCTTGATATCCCAAAATACGGCACGGCCAAGGTTGACGTCGTGCTTCATTAGTCGCATGCGGCTGTCGCGAGGCCAGCAGCGCTTGTTGTTGTAGCCAACAACGTTCTCGTTATTCGGATCGGGGTTCTCCGTCAAGAAGCGCTGGATGAGCTCGCGCGAGTCATCTTGGTCGTCAAAGCGCAGCAGCATATAGACACGGTCAATGTACCGCATGTACATGCGGATCGGGTGTCTGCGCTCCGTTTCGACGTCCTTGAACTGCAAAAAGTCATTAGGCATGGTTGGCGCGCCAGCAATCTCGCTGGCACGCTGCAAACCGAGGATCAGAATGTCGATAATCATGCCGTAGTACTGGAAGATGAATGGCGCAAACTGTAGACCGCGGATCAGACCGTACGAGTTGACGTGGTTCATGTCCTTGAAGCTGATGACCACGTTGTTCTTGGCAGTCATGTAGTCAGCCAAGTTGTGGTCCAGAATCAAGCGCAACAGCCGGTTGAGCAGAGTAAGGTCGATCTTCTCAAACACGCGCGAAAGCTTGGCCTCCAGCATGACTGTGCACTCGCCATTAGCCGTGTTCCAAGCTCCGTCAAGGTTGTTAACGCCCTGGCACCACTTGTAGACCAGCAATGGCGATGGCTCAGAGTCGGCTGGCTTGACCCACGGTGCCCACAGCCGGCGCTTGTCAGCCTCGTACCACAGATACTGGTCCAGGTACGCATCGGTGATCTTCTCGAGCGGCTCAATGTCAAACACGGGGATCAAGTGCGAGTACATGTCCATAAACTCGATGCCGACCTCTTTGAACGCACGCTGCGTGAGCAACAGGCGCTTGATGCGAGCAAGAGCACTGTGAGGCTCATCGAAGGCCTGCTCGATGAGGCCCAACTCTTCGCGCTGCGACGAATTCAAGTGGCCCTGGACCGAGTACGACTCGCGCAGGCGTTCCAGTGCCAAGATAAGCAGCTTGGGGTCGTGCTTGTACGACAGGGGCGGGAACGGGATAGGCGAGAAGCGGCGCGACTCGAGCCAGTGTACGGCCGTTACGTAAATAGTGACGCCCTCATCGGCGCTCACGTAGGGTCCGTCCTTCAGGTAGTTGCGCTGACGCTCTTGCTCGGCCTTGAGCCACAGCCGCGTGAGACGTCCACAGTTGCGACGAGCAATAGCCTTGTCGACTGTCGCGCCGCGGCGGATGCGCTCGCGGTTGTAGTGGGCCACGGAAGTCCACCAATCGGCCTTGGACTTTACATAGCGCAAGATCATGTTCTCGATGGGCTTGGGCATGCCTGGTACTTGCCAGGGGATGTTGGCCTTGTAGCAGTTGTGAGTGACCACAAAGTTGCCAAGAAGGAAGAGAGGCGACTTGTCGAGGGTGAAACCACAGTAAGGTCCAGGCTGGGAGCGCTTGCGAATGTGGAAATCGACAACACCGAGATAGCAGGTCGAGCCATTGCAGTCGTGAGGGCCGATTGGCTTCTCCCTGCATGGGATAAGATGGACATTGTCGCCAGTTATCGAAGCGGACCAACGCGTTCCCACAGATGTCGCAACGGTCGACGCAGCATTGGTGTACGAGTAGAGGTCGCAAATGAGACCGAGACTACGGGCAACCTTCTGAACAAGCTTGATAATCTCATCATGCCCGATGGTGTAGTCAGAGTCGACACCCTGAACGACCGAGTAGGCATACGAGGCTAGGCAGTGCTTGCACTTCTCTTTATTGCCGTCGCCGTCAATAAAGCCGGCGAGGAGGGAGCGACGGAACGCGATCGACTGGCTCAGGATGTTGGACACAGTATTGCCATCAACAGAGTCCTTGCTAGCATAACCGAAGACGTCAAAGATGTCGCGGAGGTTATTGCCTTGCCCCATGCCGTTTGTGCGAGACAGGCGGACAATCCACATCTTCTCGGTTGCATGTTGCGTCTTGGACAAGTTGAGGTCGAGCTTCGGCGCGATATCCTCGAAAAAGTCCACAATCGTCATCTCGTCAAGACCGACAAAGAACTCCATCGAGGTGCCGTGGCCGGCGGCCATGTGGAGGCCCATGAGGTACGCGATGTCGCACTCGGTGACGCCTGGCTTGGCTTTGTGAAGCGTGTTCTTGATGACATCAAGGACATCGACAGAGGAGGCCAGGGGAAAGGTAATCGGTTCGTGAGGTCGGAACATGCGCATCTTGTCGGCTTCCTTGGGGTACATGTTGGCCCAGGCGACATACTGCGCAGCTTCCACATTCCAAGTAAGGCATCCGCGTGCCCTCAGCTCGGCTGCAAACTTGTTGGCTGCATCCTTGGCGTCGGTGAGAGACGAGAACATGCCGGCGACGGAATAGGAGAAGGTGCGTGACGTGTGACCGAGCACGGTGGTAGGACCGCCTGCGATGGGCTTGCAGGGCAGAAGGTCGGCGTAATGCACCTCGAACGTACAGCTTTCACCCAGGTCGCAGACGTTAACTACGTCGAGTTCGGGTGACACGAGGACAAGCGTGTGGCGGCTGTTGCACTCAAAGTTGTCTTCAACAAAGGTCCACTTCTCGTCCGTCGTGGGGGCAGATGAGAAAGGAAGGAAGGCGACCTTGTAGACGTCGTCTTGGCCAACCATAGTGTCCGTGACGGTCAAGGCAGCGCCGTCATGACCGAGGACCTTGTTGCCAACCGTGATGTCCTTCGCCTTGACAATCGCGCCGTTGGCCATGATGACTTCAGTGTTGGGGGCGAGACACCGCCAGGCCTCCGACAAGTGCTGCAAGATCACCTTGCTCTTGTTGCCGCGAATGCCCTCGGGCATCATATCGAGGATGTCGTGCATCACAGCTGCGCGCAGCTCCAGATCGTAGTGCGAGTCCACGCGCTGCTTGGTCAGCGACTTTACCACGCCCTTGGAGTTACGGCCCTCGAACTGGCGTGCCAGCAGGTTGCCCAGCCAGCGCTCGAGCAAGGGGACAATGCCGCGCAAAAAGAACAGCCATACACGCCAGCCAGGCGCCCAGAAGCCAACTCCAGGACCCTTTCCTACTGGCCCAGTGTTTCCAATAACGACCGGTCGCGAGGCGGATGTAATGACCCCGTCTTGCACCTGCCGCACCCGCCGCACAATGATCAGCTGCTGCTGAGTCGGCACTGTGACACACCACACTTTGCAGTGGCGCTGCTCCTGGCTGAATTCCTTCTCAACAGTCAGCACCGGTCTCGCTGCCTCGTCATCGCTCCAAGAGACAACCCAGTGGTCGTGCTGAGCGATAATTGCTTGGCCTTGCTGGTGGGTGCCATTATTGGTCCCCTTGGGATACGACAAGGTCCAATAGCAGCTAAGCCCGGCATTCAGACACACCCGCTGTAGCTCATCCCTGAGCCTAACTGAAGACGTGCCCACACTGCCGCTCGCCAGGGACGAAGCCTCGTCCCCATCAGCCAAACTCAGTCCACGCAGTATAAGCCTCAGCTGTTCCTTGGTGCATCCACGAAGCACCCACTCGAAAAGCCACTTGGCACTCTTGGGAGATAGGCACTTGTCGCCATACTCGGCGGCCATGTACTCGAACCATGCCACGTTATCGACCACATATCGACGACCTTGGACTTCAGTGTACTTATCCCCGACCCGATCCGTATCAACTCCAACTGAAGGCAACACACGCTCAAGTCGATCGAAGAGCACGCCCAAATAGTCCCAGTCGCGAGTCTTCGCAGATTCGAAGGTTACAGTCCGAGAGCCCATGTCCAGAGAGCCATGGTCACCAAGCCAGTACCCATAGAGCTCAAGGAAGGCCGAGATCTCGTCATCGGATTGTAGACCCAACGCCGAAAATGGCAATTCACTGAGCTTGGCCTGCACCACACCATGTGGGCAGTTCGCCTCCAGCTGCACCAAGGCGTGAGGGCCGATAGAGTGACGGAGCTCATACACCTCGGCTGCCGAAATAACTTTGAACGAGTCGCCTTCTGGCGCGTCATCTTGGGCGGACGGACCAGTGCGGACCCACATGCGGTGTCCCGAAGTTACCACGAGGTCGATATTGTTGCGTGCAACCTCAGCGTTCTCGGCAATGTGGATAAGGTCGTGCGTCTCTTCTGCCACGGTGACCTTATCCGAGGTAATATCGCGGTATACAAGGCGCCCCTCGTCATAGCAGGCAATTCCCAGTTTGGTGTGCCTCTCGAAGTGCCTCTGAACATCTATCAAGTACATCCAGCCATCCTCGGTCAAGATCTGATGGTCTTCTGGGAAGCAGTTGAATCTGTAGTAGATCAGGTGCTTCAAGTCCTTGCAGGCGCGGATCTGCCGCATCAGCCGGTACTTGTAGCGATACATGCCAGTCAGCTGGCCCACATGCGCAAACAAGTACTGCAGTCCGTCGGCGAGCTGGAAGGCGTCGACGTTGCCCAGGCGATACTGGACGTGAGAATCCACAATGAGCTTGGTCAGACGAAGAATCTCGCGGCAGTTGTGCACTACTACAGTTCCCGCGACAAAGTTCTCGTGGCCAGGCACCGAAATATCGTAGACTAGGCGCCCTTCGGCCTCCTCGTCGACTCGAACAATAGGAATCAACACCGCTGTCTCGAGCGCGTCTTGCCAGTTGTCGATGTGCGCAGTCGACTTTGACGGCAACCGCACGAGCTGCGAAAACGCCTCAAATGCAAGCTTGGTAGCCGAACTGTCGCCAGTGCTGGGCTGGCTGACATGGCCATGCCAGCGGCGCAACAAATCAAAGCTGGTTTGCAAGCGGCGGCAGTAGCGCACGCCGACCTTTTCCACAAACGGCATAAACGAGTCTGGCAACAGACGCAAGCCTGCCGCGTAGTGTCCATCGACAGCCGGCACTTTGCTGTTGGCAACAAAGGCGGTCTCGACGCCAAAGCTCTCGAGAAGAGCACGCTGCATCCACTGAACCGAATCACACAGGACATCGTTCGATTTGGGATCAGCGGCGACATACGAGGTAGGTGCATTGCCAAGAGCAGCCTCGGCTGACTCTGAGACAGCACAGCTGCCGCCCCACCAAGCGGCCAAGTACTCTCTCTGGACCGACACGGGTGCCTGCCGAATGACTGGCGGGACACTGCGCGCAGAGACGAATTGGCTGCCATGCGCGCACTCGATACTTGCAAACATCTGCTTGACAACATCGGGCACGTCAAGCACAAAGTGTACACCAGGTGCTGACATGTTGATTCGCCCACACCCAATACGCATCAGGACCTTCACGCCGGAGATAAGAGCAATGTCGGCCGCGGCCTGATCAGCATCGGAGCCATGACTGAACCAGAGCTGGCTAGAGCTCACGCCAGCGACTCCGCTTGAGAGGAAGGCGCCGAGCAAGCGAGCAAATGCCAGAATGAGCTGGCGATCGCTCTGCATGTTCCACGACAAAAGCTGGTACTGAGAGTCGGCGTCGCTGGAAGGAGAGTCAGTGACGCTCCACAGGGCAGAGCACACAATGGAGTGGTCCCTGGTCAATTCCCCAGCCGGGACGTATTCGGCATCCTCAATGGTAGCGCCAATGTGACCATGGACGGCAAGCACTGGGTGGGATGGCGTGACGACAAGCGTGGTCCCATCCAATCCGGTAATGCGCAAGCATATCTGCGGCGATGCATGAACTTGGAACGCATCGCTGCCAGCGCGGCCTGAAAGCTGGATCGACTTGCTACCACTCTTATCGCCGTCGTCACTAGGCGCTACGCATTGCAGCGCCTGACCACCACGCACAAGCTCAATGGGCACAGCAAGGCCGCTGCCGAGACTGATTGGCGTGCCCGCGGCAACACACAAATGGAATGCATTGCCAAAGCGACTCTTCTTGCGCTCCTTAGTGGTCAGCGTCTTGACGGGCTTCAAGTTGAAGTTATAGTCGAGATGCAGGTAGTTGAGTCGCTTGCGGTGGATCAGCAAGTTGAGCATGTTGTGGCCCTGTCGACACACCTGCAGGCCAGCCTCAACCCAATCGATCTCGGTAGATTGAAAGAATTTAGTCGCCTTGAACTGCCGGAACAGGTACTTTTTGCGCTGCGCACGAGGCGGGCTGGAGTGGATGGCGTTCAGCACGTAGTTCTTCAGCAGCTTCTGGTACGATACGCGCACCTTGACAGGCTGCCCCTGGGGACAGTGCTCCATGTACCAGTCCTTAACCAGCGGGACGTCCATTGCGCGACGCGTGCGGCCCGAGCGAGCGCTAAAGGGATGCGGTGCCCAGTACAAAGCAATGCCATTAGCCGTATTCTCGGTCTCCAAGGGCTGATCCTCAAGGAACGCCGAGGCGCCAAGCGGAAGCACAAAGTCGGTGTCCTCATCTTGGTCGCCAAAGATCTCGTCCTCGACCAGTCGCGCATCGTCCTTGAACTGCGACACGAGGCTGCGCGAGGAGATCGGGTTGATTACCGGGTCAAAGTAAAACGCAGGCAGGTCTGGGTCGTCGGGGCGCACGTACTGCACGGCTGGTGTGTGGTACGGAGCAACGCGTACCTTGCGAGGCAGTGAATTGTACAAGTGCGGGAACGCCACCTTATACTCGGTGCGCACTGGCTGACGGATAATGATCTTGTTGATGTCGTTAAACTCGTTCCAGTCCTCGTCCGCCGGGTTGATATCGCGGTACATGGGCTCGAATTTGGGTCCGCCCGGAATAGCCATATTCAGGCACTTTGCCGTAATGAACGAGTTGAGGTCGAAAAGATAGAAGAAATTCGGATCGATCAAGTCCGACAGCAGCTGGCTAGCAAGCCGGTGCAAGTTTGCCATCACAGGCAGATCCAGCCTCCACTTGCGATAGGAAGGGCCGTTAACGCGACGGCCAACCGCGCTCTTTGCAATGTCCTCTTCGTCTTCGTCGGCCAACGGCTTGCTGTCGTAAAACCAGTCTAGGACTGCCGCGTCGTCGTCCTCATCGAGCTCCATCTGGATGGCTTCCAGGGGCTCGACATCAAGCAGATTGTCGCCAAAGTCCAAGGGCGGCTCTTCGTCGTCAAATGGCGGGAAGCGCATGCGCTTAAAGTGTTTGCGATCGCGCTTCTCGCGACGCATCATAATCCACATGGAGCCCCACTGCGCCATGTACACGGGCTCGATAACCCAGGGGATCTCGTTAACAAAAGTGATGGCACCAGTTACATGGTACAGCACTGGCACGTCGCGCGCCTGCTCCCACGGCATGGGCATGTTTTCGAGCAGCTTGAGCACGGCATGCGGCACGTACTTGAGCGCTCCCAAGTAGACGCGCTTATCGTGGCGGTACTTGCGCGCGCTCATGTCGCCGTGGTCCTTGATGATCTTGCGCAAGTGCTCTGGCGGCATGTCGCATTTTTCCTGCTCGGCAAACCCCATGCGGCGCTTCGTGTCGTAGCGCTGCGAGCTAAGCTTGCGCCACTCGAGCGCCTTTTTGTCCGTCTCGGCCGGCGCAGGTTCGCTTGGTACAAACTGAGGATCGAGAGGAGTAATCATTGACTGCTCTGGCTCTGCACGCTGCTGGTTACCATGCGCGTCTCGCTCTCGGCGTGACGAGCTCATTGAAGAACCAGTCATCGTCCTTTTATAGTTTTTTTTTTCTTTTTGGCTACAGTAGTGATATGTTTGTATACTTTTTGAAAATTAGCTTAGCGAAGGGCTGGCTTTTCTCCTTTGCTCATTCTGTGACTACGGGTGGCGACCTACCTTTTCGAATGTGTCGATTGTTCTGTAGCGGTTTCAAGAAAAAATTCAACAAAAAATATAAATATAAGAACGCGACGATTTGAACTCAGTAGACGCTGAGAGCACTTCTGAAAAAAAGTCGATCTCCAGTGAGAGAGAAAATCGTGTCTAGCGGATTACCACATGGATCTGATCAGTGGTACTACCAGCAAGGTCTGTGCTGCAATTATCTCGCTAGGCGTACACGATGCCCTTTGATTTTTGCTCAAAGACACCGCCAAATCGCCTACAGAGATATTGGGAGAGATAAGGACTCTGGCTGGAGAAGGTCATCCGGTTGGCGCAGCACTACGTGAGGGGGTCATGACGTTTTCGGTGGTGCTCGGCATGATACAGCATATCGGAGACCCGAACAATCAGCAATATCAGCTGGCTTTCATCGATCCTGAGCAACAAAACAAAGAAAAAACTCCCAAAAACATGAATCTACTCGCAGCAAGCGTCAGGAGCGTACTAAAGAAGTGCTGCGCGAAAAAGGTCTGCACAATTGTGATGAAGGGAGAATACTTCTTATGACGAGCCACCCCAAATAGCTTGTTTTAATCTTGTTTCTTTTGACAACTTAATATCTGGAACTGCATTTGTGCATACATCATATGCCAGAAGAACTAGTGAGGCATGGTTTAGATGACATATCAGTGCAGAAATTAAATATGCTTGTGGTCCCTAAAAGTCAGTTTTTGACAAGTAAATTATCCTGCGTGACTTCATTTTATGCTCTTTTTCTGATATGTTTGAGGAATATTCAAAATTGACATTTGCTGAAGAAAATGTTCCACTAGTCAAGTACTCTCAGGATATAAATTGCCAGCGTTTTCTCAACCCTCCTTCTAGTTGTTATTTATAAAATTTGAATTTTATTTAAAAAAATGTTTAATTATACATTGTCATTTTCATCTGGCCAGCCAGGCCCACCACCCATTCCCCTTTTCTTCGGTCAGCCAGGCCAACAACCATCTCCCTCATCCTTTGGCACGCTAGGACCTCCACTCCACCATGTGGCCAATATGGCCAGCCTCCGTTATATCCGCACCCTCCTCTTGCTGTAACGTTTGACCCGTCTCCACACCGCCGCCGCCACCACTGGAGATGGAGGATATTGTATAACTTTAAGCCGGAAAAGTGTCTAATATTTTTGATCAGTAAATCATTACTCGCAAACATCTAAAATTTAAAATATACAATTTCATTTAAAAAAAATCAATTCTCGCATATTCATGGTTCGCCACTAGATGTCTTTCACTGCCACCAGCGACATCCATATGAATTGCAGCATACTTACCATTCAAAAAACTTACCTCTAACTATCAATTTAAAAACAATAGCAATAAAACGTCATTAGTAAAATAGTCTTACCTGTGACTATCAATTTTTTTTTACCAAGGTATCATAATATGAGGAAATAGAGCAGAAATATAGAAACGATTAGTGTTAGAGAGTATATTTGCCAGGAGAGTGCTGGTGCGCGGCCTTACCTTAAATACTCACCGTGGCTCTCCAGAATTTGATACAAGCTACACCCTACTCCGCTAAAAATTACTCTGATATAAACACTTTGCCTGATCCGTGCTGGCCAAAAGATAGAACTTGATTTATCACCATGTACTTGAGCACCATCTGCTCCAATCGAGCCAATAATGTAATAAATTAAAATATGTGATGATGCCAGGGATCAAGGTAATGATTGTCTGCTTAAGGAGTTGATATGATCACCCAAGTCCACACGTGACAGTAGGGACTTTCCTGTCCTCCTGACATGTTTGCAGTCAGAGCACCTCCTCTCGCAATCAACGGGAAAAACGAGGGTAAAGAAAATCCTGGCACTCATTAAAAAGAAGAGCAAGCGGCCCTTGCTTTTTCTTTCTTCCTTCACTTCTTTGCCCTGCACACACCTACTTACATTATTTTAAATGACACTAGAAGAAATGGACAATTGTTGCACTGCAGAAGGCCATGTTAACTACAATTTTCAAATAAAATGTTTGAACCAATGTGCAAGCGGAAATACTCTAGTGGTCAATTGTACTGTCGATAATACCACTACTATTTTCGATTTAAGGGCTCTTGTAATAACCAGATTGAAGAACTTGGTGACAAAAGAGTTTGCTGTATTGCTATATAGTGGACACCCTAATAAGGGTGGAACACTGCTTCGAAACGGAGATGAATTTAGCATTGATATGAATATTTACTTTGCCATTGTTCAACAGTAGAGACAGAATCGGCTTGCTCTTCAGAGCAATTATGAGAAGTAATGCTAGATGACAGAACATTTACAAATATCAACGACGGCTCCCAGAATAAAGAATGCTTTAATGAGCTAAACTCCAGTCTTTTTTAAATGTAGTCAACAGATACTTCGTTCTTACTCCAGAATGAATGGTATGCTGGTGATAGATGCCAAGAAATTACTCTTTATCTGTAGTGCTGCCAACAATTGCAGCAATGGTGGAAGAGACAAGAGTGGTGTTCTGGCATGGTATACACACCCATCTCTGTGCTGTGGCCCAAGCCCCGCAACAGCATAATTCAGAATGACCTCAATGCCTTGTTTGATTGGTATGGATTGCCACTGCACTACATACATCCTGTAGGTTTGGAGTATGTGAGTTGTTTGCGGCTAACGCCTAAGTTCACCAGTCCTTACGTCTTTGTATTTTAGTAAATAAAAGTAATAAAGATAAAAGGTGATTGCCTAACTCATCTGCGGCTGCTGGTGCGGGGGCCCTTATATAGGGGTAAACGGTCCGTGGGGCAGTAACGGCGCTACTGCTTGTGATCGAGGTGCCGTTGATCATAGCCGTAGAAATTAGGCAGCAATAAATAATGTCGGATGTCGTCGCTGAACGCCGAAATCCTACACATCCAAAATTTTCATATATCACTTCTGAATTGATATACAATAGGTTACACTAAATGTTAACAGTATAGCCGTGTAAAGTATTTATTTAAAAACGTGTTGTAAATGTCAGTTGTGCCTTAATGGGTCTACTAAGTAACATGGTCATAAGCATTTGCAACTTTATGCAAAAGCAGTCAACAAATGTAAAGTGTGGACTAGACAGGCAGCACATGATTAGATGGCAAACCCATGCTCTCGTAACGTATTCTTATATATCTCTTCACTGGCTATAAGGTCCTTGAAGATGGCAGCCATATTATTATCGTAATGCGTAACTACACACAGTGATTGCTCATAGGATCCAGTGAATATATAGACACTGCTATCACTTTTATTCCATTCCTTGATTTTGCGAAAGCCACTCTCGGTAATAAGTACATTGCCAACTTCATTTATGTCGGCATTTGGCATTAGGATTTTGACAGCATTTCCCAGACCATTGGTTATTTCAACGTGGTTAACAACCTTGACAGAGTTATCGTCTCCACGGATAGCGGCAAAGCAATAAGTCATGGTGATAATAGCTAAGGTGTTCAGAGAAATGCCTAGTTGAGAATGTTTAAAGTAATGAGTAGTTGGTGGATGGTTTGATAGTGCCAGGGAGGCTGGCTTTTTATAGCAAAAGACTGGGACATTCCCACTTACAAGGGTGAACTAAAAAAAACCCACTCTCCTCCTCCCAAAGCTACTTTCCAATGACGTAGTGAAATATTGCGCAGACTTTGATGATGTCATCTTTTGCTGTTTGGCAGCAGGCTTTGCACATTGCTTTCCACTATTACGTCATAGGTTAAAAATAAAGCAAAAGTGGTCATATCCAAGTCTCCAGTTTCCTTTGAATCAAAGAAAAGCAATAAAGTGGGTTTTTATTTTTAGTGGTGTGCTGTGCACTCATCCCCGCTTTTCTTCAACAAGAAGCAGCAAGAAAAAAGGAAGTGGCTATATCCAAGTCTCCAGTTTCCTTTGAATCAAAGAGAAAGCAATACAGCAGGCATTGATTTTTGGTGGTGTGCCGTGCACTCACCTCCGCTTGTCTTCAACAAGAAAAAAAAGGGCGCGGCAATGTCCAAGTCCTACATCCCTTTCCTCAAAGGACATGTAGGGGAAGGATTGATGGTTTTCTACTCAAGTGATGTACGGTGGCCTCTACCTACCATAGCAGAATGATTCTAGCCATCGCCAAGTTTACCCAAACATTGGCCAACTCCATTACTTGATTATGCGGCTAGCACTGCATTTTGTAGTGAGTAAAAGTCGACATGGTGGCCTGCACATTCTTTTTACTTGTTAGCAACAGCAACCTTGTACCTTCTCTGATCTGAAAGACATGCAAGTGGTTAATGGCAAGGCATCACTCTTTACTCGTAGTGCTACCAACAACTACTGCAACAGTGCTGAGACAGGAGTGGAGTACAGGTACGATGTACACATCTGCCGGTGTACTGTGACTCTAAGCCCCGCGATGGCAAAATCGCTGAGAAACCATGAAGTGTCAGTGTGTTTGTGACTCAGTGTAGGTGCAGATCCGTTGGGGTGAGTACCAAATGGAAAAAGAGGCTTACTCTTACCAATTCACATGGTCGGTGAGGTCGGGCAGGACGGTTTGGGAAGATCAACAAATGTTGTCGCCCCATTCCTTATTTTTGCGCCTTTATGATTGCATTGCCAAAATAGTATAAATACCCTGTCATTGCCACCCTTGCTTTGAATTGTTGGCATCGTCACTATCCAACGCATACCTTTCCGCTCGTTGTATTGAACCTGAACTAGACATTGTTAAGGGCACTTGTATTCTTCTGTTATCAAAGCAACATGCTGTTGGGTATCGCTGATAATGTTTTTTATAAGTTGCATGTTATTATTGTCTATTAGACCCGATGTAAGTGACGATAAAGTTGGCAGGTGGTAGTGTATCTTAAAAATTAATGGTTTTGGTGTAAGGCAAAGGAATTTATGACCAGCATCTATTAATGCCTTTGTATTATACTATAGCCATTAACTTTTAAGTGCACTTACTCGTATATCAGCGATGTAGTCTAGCATGCCTCATTCCTAGTTGATCTTCAAGTTAAGTACCATTTGCTCGTGCCCATACACGGCTCCAACAAAACGACTTCATCATAAACGGCAGCTCGCAGTAGATTGTGTTCTGTATTAATCGCTCTCTTTTTACACTTGAATACATTCTATTTTACTCCTGACACACCTGCTATGCTCTACGCTCTACACTTAGCTTGCTACGGCGGATTGTTTTCCAAAAGACGGCTTTAACCACTCGCCATCAACCTCACTGTGCCTTTAGTTTGCCTCTATTCCATATTTATCCAAAAACTATATATTATTTTCGAAATTGGGTCAGCGTATATAGACCGATAATAAAGGACACTGGCGTAGCACCTCAGCTGAGAACGAGCGGTGGAGCCAACATCCATCGGTTCAAGCCGTTTAGGCAACACATCGATTCCTCAGCCCGTCATACTTTGGCTTTATTGTGAAGGAGCTAACCGCCAGTTTGTCGCGCGGTCCGCAGATACATATCCTCAGTTACATGATCTTTGAGCTGCTCGAAGAAATGATGACCATCTCCCAGGTCGTCGATCTGGACTACACCGTTGAGCCTGTTGTCGGCATACTAATGCAAAACGTGTTTGATATTAACTACAATGAAAGGGATGCTGAGAGTTAGACGGTAAAGACCAGGGAGGCCAGAGTTCAGCATGGTGCTGACTGCTTTGAGATGCTGGCAATGATCAGGTCCTTTGACAACGTGCGCATGTTGCTGACGCCGCTGCACGATATCCTGTGCGAAACCGATACACCCAAGCACCCAAAGGCTGTCGAGGGCGTGTAGCATCATATTTGTCGGGGTCTGAGTCGCGACCAGTCGTATAACACCAAATCTGCTTATGTTCAGCCACGGCATTATCAACCAGTACCTGACTCTGTCGACCAAGACTGCCAAGGATACGCAAAAGAGCCACGAGGAAGCTGAGCTCCAGAAGCGGATGTGTATTACTAGTGACGATAAAGTGACTGTCCACATGAGGTACACAGACGTCGGACCCAAGCGCGACTACTTGTAAGCCAATTCTCATATTTTTGTTCACTTTGGATTGGAGGTCGTGTATCATGGACTCTGGCGCAGTCGCTTTGACACTGATAATGCCAAGGTCCTGGGATTGCTCGACCCGTTCGTCGATCTGACTGGCAACAGGCTGTACTCTAGGTATAACTCGGTTATCACGCAGTGCCGCAAGATCTGGGCCGTGTTGGTGTCCTTGCCATTGCCCTCGGTGTTGGAGGGTACTCCGGTCGTCATTAAGCGCCTGTTCGCTTTGTTCCATCAGGCGTCGAACTGTTGGCGTCGTTATTGCGCTCGAAGAATGAAGAGTATGAAACGCCGCTGTACTTGCGATTCAGTGTGGGTGTAGATCCGTCGAAGCATGAACAAAAATGGAAAATGTGGCCAAAACTTACCAATTTGTAATCAGGGAGGCTTGACAAGCCGTATTGGGCTACCCGGTTCCTTGTCTTTGCGCCTTTAGGATGGCGTCTTAAACGGGCAGACAATCCTTTGCAGACATGCTATAAATACTTTTTCCTCACTTGCTACGCGTGGTCTGGGGCAACGTGGTGGTGCTTGCAGCCGGTCTGACAGTCCACATGTAGAACTGCCGACAGACAACTTTGAGCTGTCGGTAGCCATCTCTGGGACATCGGCAGCAAGCACATTGTCCTCTCCCATTGCCTAAGAAGTGCCAATGAACCCTCGCGCCCTTCCCCAGTTCTTCTTACATACGACACTGGAAGAGGGCAGTCAAAAGTGTATAAAAACAGCGCTCTGCCGTAGGCTGGAGAGTGATCTAATCGTCTTCTCTTCTCTATATGCTTTCCAATAAACATACTACGGTCCAATTCCTTGCTAAGTTCCTCCGCTCATTGTATTGAACCCGAACCAGAAATACTTGAGTGCACATGTATACTCTCCTACTATCTAAGCAACTAGGCGTTGGGTATTGTTGACAATGTTTTATTAATGGCTTCACGATTTTCTTATCTATTAGATCCGATGCAAGTGATGATAAAGTTGACAGGTGTTTGTTTTATTATCATTACTTAAAGGTTTTGATGTAATGCAAAGGAATTCATGACTAGCGTCACACAGGACCTTTGTACTATATTATAACTTTAAGTACTGGTAAAAAAACATACTCGTATATCAGCTATGTAATCCATCATATCTCACTTCTAGTCGATCTTCAGGTCAAGGACCACCACTCCTACCCAAACACGGCTCCAATACAACGGTCTCATCATCATCGTCATGCCTAGCGGATTACGACTTTTCCGGATCTGATCAGTGGTACTACCAGTAGTCTCGTGCGTCACGACTTTGTGAGCGTTTTTGCTCCCTTGCTTATCTCTTCACTGACTTTGACTATAGTAATTAACTTTCTCGCACCATGTCACCTAAAGCTACTGGACTCCCCTATGACCGCGTGTGGAACTTTTCTGCCGGGCCTTCAGCTCTGCCCGTCTCCGTGCTGGAGGAGGTCCAACGTGACCTGTTGAACTACAAGGGAACAGGCATGTCTGTGATGGAGATGTCCCATCGCTCAAAGGTCTATGACAGCATCATCAATGGCGCCGAGGCGACCCTGCGGCGGGTGCTAAAGGTTCCCGATAACTACGCGATTATCTTCATGCAGGGCGGAGGAACCGGCGAGTTTGCTGCGTCTTACCTGAACTTGTTTGCGTGCAAGTCAGTACGCGACAAGCAGCGCAAGCTGGGACGTCCGCTGACGTGCGACTACCTCGTTACGGGCAGCTGGTCCAAGGGCGGCTTGAAGGAAGTCAAGCGGCTGGGCGGGACCACCAACGTCGTCGTTGACGGTGTCAAGGACGCAGATAGCGGAGCAGTGTCTTACAACAGCTTGGCCCCAGTGTCTGAGTGGAATCTGGGCAAACCTGAAGAGACCGCGTTTGTCTACTACTGCGAGAACGAGACAATCCATGGCGTAGAGACGCCATCCAGCTTGGTGGTCGACGCCGTCGATCCCTCCGTCCCTATCATTTGTGACATGTCGTCGAATATGCTATCGCGGCCCATCGATGTCAAGCGGTTTGGCGCCATCATTGCCGGAGCGCAAAAGAACATGGGCCCCGCAGGCGTGACACTGGTCATTGTGCGCAAGGACCTTTTGGAGCGCGAGGAGCCAGATACCGAGGCAGTCCGCGGCGTACCCTCTGTGCTGGACTGGCAATACTATGCCAGCGCGGGGTCAATGCCACACACGCCGCCTACATTTGCAATCTACGTCTGTGGGCTGGTGTTCAAGTGGGCGGAGGAAATGGGGATTGAGGCACTAGATCAGCTCCGCGAGGCGCGTGCAGGTCTCGTATACGACATGATGGACAAGCACCCGGACTTTTATCGCGGAGTAGTCGACAAGCAATATCGCAGCAAGATGAACTTGGTCTTTAACCTGCCTACTAAGGAGCTCGAAAGCAAGTTTGCAGCCGAGGCCGCCGAGCGCAACATGGTTCAACTCAAGGGCCACCGCAGCCTGGGTGGAATCCGCATTTCTCTGTACAACGCCATGCCGCTGGAGGGAGCGCAGACATTTGTTGCCTTTATGAAAGAGTTTTACGCAGCAAACTGCCAGTAGATACGCAATCTGCTAGGACTAGTGTTGTCTTTTATCCATATATTTATAATCGCATATTGGAGCATTGGTGCCAAACGATAACATAGACCTTCACTGCGGCGTCACCTGGCGGATAAGCGTGATGTTGTCGCCCTTGAGCATGATCCGGCCTAGCGGCGTGCGTGTTCCCTTCTTGACGTGTAATTCTTCAGCGTCGCCGAGCACGATATTCATAAACTCGTCAAACCCCTATTAATAATATGATACATTAATTGCAAATATGCGCAGGCGTCATCAGTCACTTGTTAATAAACATTTGTACTTTATGCGGCCAGTGCACTAATGGCGCATGTACAGCAGAGCGTGGTCGGCAAAAAGGAGAGACAACTGCGTGTAATGTTGAAACTTACTAGAACCTGTCCCTCAAGCCGCAAAGCCTTTTGATCGTAGAGCCAAATTTGAACGCGCGACTTTGTCTGTAGGAACTTGAATATGACGTTGATGGGGTTAACCATCACCTTTTGAACTCGGGTCGACATGGCTACAACAAAATATAAGCCAAGGCGGATATATAATATATATAGAGAAATGGAAAACACATTTTTTTCAATGCTTTGCGCAAATCCACACCTGTGGCATAATGGCATACGTGATCTAGGTTGACATTATGGCATAAATAGTGTCAGAGCTGGATAGAGCTCATATCGTCTCTTGAGGCTTAGATTTCGACATATCCTCAGTATACTATTTCTTAGCCAGGGTATTCTTGTCAGCTCTAAGCAGCTTTGCTCTCGCTTGGGAGGTATCGTGATCGCATTCCAGCGCATATAGTGGGGGGAGAATATGCGGGGAAGAATGCAAGAATGGCGTGGCTCAAATCGTGTGCGAAAATCCGAGCTTTGCTACTAGCCTATTTTTTTTTCTTTCGCAGGGCCCTTTTCGTCATTCAAGATTTTATCTCGAGTCTTTTCTCTCTTCCACCCTTTTCTATGCTCATTAATAGAACTTTAGATACTCCGCTCACTTTTTTTTATCGACACTTCTCAACGGCGGCATCTATAGCACGTCGTTATCCTTATCGCCTGGCTTGACTCCCTCGTTTGTGAACGCAAAGTGCGCATATTAGTTGTCGACTGTGATCTACACACATCGCTTACTAGCATTAGCACTCGCTAGTACGCAGCACATCCCTCCTTTATCGATTAGCTGTCGGTAAATAGACGCGCACTAGGGAGGAGGATCCCTGCACCTTGCATCGTCGCAGAACGTTTCCCAAAGTTCTCAAGACTCTTAAAGGCGGCAACGTCACTTGGCCAGTCAAACCTATTCCTTTCTTGCCTTCGGACTCGGTATAAACTATTTCCATTGCTTTTATTTTATCTTTCTTTACGGAGAGGAATTTGCTCGGGAATGACGGCCAACAATGCGCCCAGCAACATTCGCCCGGTCGGAATGGACAGCGCTGGAGGTCACAGCGGCAGCGTTAATAATGGCGTTGGCGGCTCCTCTGGCCGCGCTGACGCATACAACACCGAGGAGAGCTCAGCCGCCCTGCCAGGCGCCGCCACGCAGCGTCGTGACTACAAGAGCTCGCCAGCCCCGTTTATGACCAATCCCAACTACCGCATTACTCCGCCATCCCCAGGCCCTGACTCAGTCAACGACAAGTCAAGCGGCTTCTCGCAGCCAGGCACCACCGTTGCTGCCTCGACTCGTATGTCCACCTGGGTGTCACCGACGGTTGCTGATGCAGCAGGTATCGACGGCAGCTCGGGCGATGCAATGCAGGTCGATGACGCCCAAGAGCTCCGAACCGAGTACGACGTGCTCCCATACGAAGTCCACACATGGTCTAGCCATTCGGCCAATTTTATGCCGCACAACATCCTCTCAGATCGGCCCCACGACCA
>JANBQS010000262.1:0-24033 GCA_027577415.1 Coemansia sp. RSA 922 | reverse complement strand
TGTGGGAGTCCACTAAGGCAGATGCGAAAGTACCTGGCATGGCTGTCTACTGCAAGCTGCGTTGCCATGGTAGAGATAGAGATATAAAAAGAGTACTAGAGGTAGATAGAGTAGTATCGGAGCTGTATTGAATACAAATCACAACGTCACTGCGCCAAATCTCTGGGCTAGAGCTAACGTGATTTACTACGGGTTCAAGGGCACGTGGGAATCAGCGGGAATAAATTGAACACGCCAAACTGTATATATCGCTTCATGCCAAATTAAACACAAGGTATATATATCGCTTTACACCATATTAAAAGAAGGTGTATATATTGCTTTACACCATATTAAACACAAGGTATACATATCGCTTCACACCATGCCTCGGCTGGTCAGAAACTCCTTGACTCTGCTTCGGTCGACGGTCTGAATAAAGTACTCGCCGCCACTGTCAGTCCAGCTGACGCACTGACTCCAGTACGGGTATCGGCGTATCTTTAAAATGCTTTCAGGCGAGTAGATGTTGCGCGCACTGATCTTGTGGTCAGGTGTAACAAACGGCTTGAGCGAGATGATCTTTGTCCCCTCCTTAAGATCCAGGAACAGCTGCAACAAATTCTGGTTAAGCGTGCTGTCAAACGCATAGTTGTTGACCAGCAGCACGTCAGCCTTGGGCAGTAGCGCCTGCACGCTTGGACTCTCACAAAAGTCACCCCGCCACACCTGCACAGATCCATGCCGCAGCTTGTACAGCCGCATGCGGTGCTCAAACTCGCGTGCCTGGCGCTTGGCAAACCGCGCTGGCACCTTCATGATCTCAATCCCACTGGCGTCGCATCCAGTTTGCGCGGCAACTTGCAGCACCACATTTCCAATACCACACCCCAAGTCAACAAACGTCGACTTGTGCGTGATGTTTGTGCGGTCGATAAACTCGTTGACTAGCGTCGGCAAGATCTCGCCGTAGACGTTGTTGGAAAACGCCTTGTACTGCCGCAGAGAGCCGACCGTCGGCGCCACAACGCGGTTGTATATCTGCTCAATGACGTGGATTGCCAGCTCTGAAGGAATAAGATTCACGTCAAAGCACGGGCCAGTGCGCCCCGCCTCTCGCTCAGCGTCGAGCAGGGCGTTAAACTCGCCAACTGCCCGTACAAAGTCATTTCCGTTCCGGCGGTTGCGCGAGCGCTCCAGCCGTCGCATAATACCGTTTTCCTTATCACCGCACACCTGGTGCTTAAACTCGGCCGAATCCACTAGATACGTGGCAATGGCGTGAATCGTTGACATCAGGTCGTTGACTGGCAAGTACTCGTCGCGTGGTTCGGCATCTCTATCGTAGGACTTTGGCATTAGCAGCGAAAACGTCTCGCTGGCCCCAGCAGCTGGCAAGTGCAGGTCAATGGTCGATGGGCTGCTATTGTCGCCCTCCCACGTAAAGTAGCTCTCGTACGCCGTCTCGCTCTGCTTGATTGCGTCGCCCGAGTGTACAATTGCCGCGGCTGCCATATCGGCGTCGTTGTCGTCGTCCACCTGATCGCCAGATGGCAGAGGAATCGCCGAGGCAGCGTCACCACCGCGCCTGGCTTTGGCACCCGTGCTCACAGGCACGCTAGAGCATCGCTCAATACAAAGTTCGGGGCTCGCTGGCGCCACCTTTTGGTGCCGCTGCCTGGGCTGCGGAGAACGCTTTGTTGGCGATCGGCTCCGTGCCAAGCGCGCTGCTTGCTTGCGCGGCCGCGGAGTACCAGGCAATGACCCCACACGCTCGCGGTTGGCATTGACTATGGTACTATCTCTAGCAGACGTACTCAGCGCCTCCGTTGCCGTCCGTTTCACTGCATATCGGGCCGTAGGTCGCAGTGCCTCCTTGTCACTGCCAGGAGCCGTGGTCTCTGATTGGCGCTGGCGGATATTACGCTCACCAGAGCGACTTACTTGCGACGAGCGCTCACCTGAAACGCTAGGTCGTTGTCTGTTCGACGGTTGGTCTAACGTAGTGGTAGATAGACTGGATATGCCCGGCTCCCTGGAGCGCGTATCAGCAGCAGCAGAAGAGGAAGAAGTTGGCTTTCCATTGGGCTTTCCAACTACTCGCTCCTCTATACGTATAGTAACAGTTTGCTGGCCCTTGGACGAGTTCTTTGGCGTGCCAAAGAAAAAGTCCATGAGTAGAATTAAACTTTGCAAAATATAATAATAAAATAAAGTAAAAAAGGAACAGGAAGGAAAAGTTGGAGTTGATGGGGAGAGAAAAGGGCCGCCTTGACCCGATTGGCCCTGTAGTCACGCGTGGCCTTGCTGCGCACGCCATTCCGCCACAAAGGCCTGGTAAAAAAAAAAAAAGTAGTACTGACTAAATCGCGAATAAAGTATTAAAGAAAAACATAACAAGTTAATTAAAGAAAAAAGTTGACGCTCTTAGCAGCCTTGGCCATCACGAAAGTACTCGATCAGGGCCAAGACAAACGACTGCTCGCCGGAGGAGCCAGCAAAGACGTCCTTGAGATCGCTGACTGGATTGCGCAAGAATGACGGGCCAAAGACTAGTGCTAGGTTGCTGCTGTCCATCTTGGTCTTTGCCTGGACGCTGGGCTGCAGCAGATATGCCAGGAACTCGAGCAAATACCTGATGACGCACTGCGATGACTCGGGCACCATGGACAGGACATTGGGCACTGTTTGGGGATCGCTTGGCGTGGCCATGCACGTTTCGTACAGCGACTCTGGGATAAGCGGGTCGGCAAGGTCTCGGAGCCACTCTTTGAGCAGCGATGCAGGCACGTTCGGGTCGTGGATCTGCGAAAAGTCTGGCTGGCCAGCCTCAATTTGCAAGCGTGCCAGGGACACAACGTCAGTGTCGCCGGGAACGCGGAAGAGGCCCTCAGTGCTGTCGCCTCCCAGTGCCCTGATCGAACCCGTGAGCTGCTCGAGGACTCGCGGCAACCCAGTGTGGCGGTTGATCAGCTCTGGGTCCGCCATGATGTCGTCCAGCGATCCGCCGAATACCAGCGGTCTCGATGGTACTGTTAGCGCCAGGCGCAGCTCCTTTGCGGATAGCTCAGAGGTGCGACTGCCAGTGCGCCTGACGCGCCCTAGTTGCAGGCGCAAGAAGCGCTTCAGAGCCAGAGTCGGAATTGGCGCAGAGTCGACAAATGCCTCGAGATGCGGGAAGAGCAGCTGGGTCGGACGGAAGGCATAGAGAAGCACGCCGAGAAGCGTCCACCCGCGCTCAGCAGCACCAGGACTGGGATTGCCAGTGACCTGCTTTGCCAGCTGGCAGAACACTTCGTCGCGCAAGATCTGGTTGCGGATGCCTCGGTTGGCCAGCCAGAGCACTTCGGCAAACTTTTCCTTGAATGGCACGTCAGCCTCAGAGTTGCCCATGAAGCGCTGTATGATCCTGAAGCTTCGCACGGCGTCGCGCGTCAGCTCGCGCGGCAGGTTCATCAGCGGGCGCGTAATGGTCTCGGATGTGTACGAGACCATTTCCTCTAGTGGCACCTTGCGCCGCAGAAACCCGCGCTTCTGAGCCGCAAACTGAGTGTTGGCAAACGCCCGCATGCCGTACAGTCTGCTGTCGGCGCTAATCGACGGCATGCTTCGGTTGCGGCTCGAGTGTAGCATCACTGAGCTGGCCGAGTCGTGTGGGTAGTAGTCCAGCGTGCTCATGCGCGTCGGCCCCACCGTGCCGTAGCGTGGCTGCTCGCTGTAATTGCGCGGCCGGCCATTTGAGCCCTCCATGCGTGGCGCCTGCTCTGAGCTGCGAAAGTACTCGACTGTTGCCGAAGCGGGGACCTTGTAGTCGGCGTGGTGATTCAGATACATGCTAGTCGTAAACGAGTCGACAGGCCGCCCACCAACTGTGTCTGCCACGCAGCTATCTTCTTCGCCTTCATCGTGAGCACTTGGCGTCCTAGTATTGGCCTGAGCCTCTTTTAGCGTCTCGAGTGCAGTCTCGGACTGGCTGTGGCGCTGGCTAGAGAGACGATGTTGCTCTTTGCTGGTGGAATCGGTTGACGCAGTGGGCCGCGTGCCAGACTCTAGTCTGTGCTGAGCTTCGGTCAGAGAGGACACTCGCCCACTCTCGCAGTCCCCTAGCGACTGTGCAGAGTCGGCTGGAGAGGCGCCAGCTACAAACTCACCACCCACCGTAGGCGAAACATCTCGCTCAACCTCAGAGTCAACGGGCTCTGGATCAGCAATCTCGGTCCCAAAAAACTCGGCACCAACCGCAGCAGAAGCCTTCCTGCGGTGGCGCGAGCCAGAGACTGCAAAAGAGTTTTTGCGAGAGACGTGGCCGTCTGCACTGCGTAGCGACGCCCGGGAGGCCTTGCGGGTCAATATGTCAACGTGCTCGCTAGTGAATGCCATCGAGCCGCGATTGGAGACGACAATCGACAGCCGCTTGCCAACAGACGAGGTCAGCAGAGCGTGGAACGGCACGATAGTGGCACAATCGGGCGGATCCCACTCGGTGGCGCCTGTCGTGGAGTTGTAGTAGTATGGAACCCCAGTCTCTTCGTCCACCAGCTCCCACCACTCGCCCTTCGGATCGCGCGCTGCACTACAGCAGGGAGAAAAAATACACCGAGTGGCGACAATACACGCAAGGTCAGACAATTGAGCCACGATGCGTGGGGAGGGAGCGCTGCATCCAGATATAGCATCGTAATCGTCAAAAACAAAGCAAGAGAAGAGAGCGCCGTGCGTGGACATGCAAAGAGAGAGGGAGAGAGACAACTTGCCACAAGCAATGCTACTTACATGGATGAGTTAGGGCGAGCCCAGCTACACTGCCCAGTAACCTATATAGAGCCAGGTTTGATAAGAGTACAAAAATTCAGCACAGGGGAAAAACAGATCGACGAGAGCAGTCTCTTCACAACAGATAACATACTGTGTTTGCGTAGACCACACGGCTGGTCTGCGGGTCAAAGAGCTCAAGCCACTCGGGCATGGCAGAGGCGGGCTTTGGTGTTGTCGTGTCCGCGCTCATGAGTAGACTGGCATCAAATAGTACAAAAAAAGAAAGAGTAAAATTAAAAAAAGAAACTAGTACACTAATATCAAGATGGAAGAAAGAGCGATGGGTGCCAATAACAGCAGACGAAGCAAGCTACACCGGCGACGATGCGCGGCTGACTTGTTGTGTCGGCAGCAGTAGCAAGAAGAAAAGCACACAAACAAATTGGATAAAGGGAGCAAAGAAGCAGCAGCGGTCCCGCGCCTCGCCCCTTCCTGCCCTCCCCCCAGCAGGGATCTGCGCCTGCCAGAAAGCGCCGCGCATTCATTGTATCCGCCGGGCACACACCCTCTCTGGTCCTGCCGGTGCGGCTCAGGGGCCCGGCTCTTGCTTACGCCGACTGGTATGCACGTCGCATATAGACCCTCAGCGACAATAGCTTGTTGCGTTAGAGCCCTTGGACAATAGTGGTTGTTGATAGCCATCAGAAAGCATGTTGCCTATATGCCCTCCCCTTGCGAGGCCGCCTTGAAGGCGGGTCCTTTTTTTCGCAGGCTCATTGGGCATGTTTCTTCTTCATCATTTGGCGTGGATCGGCAGGCGCCATCCCACTCCCCCACTCACGTGCTCTATTGTTGTTTGTTGCCAAATGCTGCCTAGGAGTGCCCGGTCCAGCATCAGCTCGTGGCTCGTTGCTTTTTGTGCTGGTTCTTCAAAGCGCTGGCATTTACTGCAGGGGTGCTGAGGAGGACCTAAAAAGAATGCCAGAAGAAAAATGTAAACACTCGCACTCCTGCGCCCTCAACGCTTTGAGCAAGTCCCACCCACTGCGCTGTCCATTGGAAGACTCAGGCTAACTGTCCGCCGCGCCATTGCCGTGCCCTCAGCTAGCGGTGCCCGTTCTCCCCAAAAGTTTCTGCTCCTTGCTCTCGCAAGGCCAGTATCTAAAGGCACAGACACCACTGAGGAGGCCGCGTCCAGCTGACAGCGCCCAAAACACCATGGATCGTGCAAAATACACACGCACAGAGGAGAGAAAAGCTCGGGATGAGGGCCCCTGCATACGTGGCCAGCTCGCCCAGCCAGTTAAGACCGGACGAAACATGACCCAGCATCTCCTCCCAAAGGAGGCGAGCTGAGCGGCGCACGAGGGGTTAGAAAACGTCCCTGTGAACTCGGCCCAAGCAGCCAGAGAGCGAGAGCGCGGCATGAAGCCTGCACCTTTCCCCTCCAGCTGCCGCCGTCATCCACAAGGCCTTTTTAAATAATGTGAGCTGAGATACCTACGGATACACCCGAACAGCATAGCACGCAAGGGTGCCGAACGACAACAACAACGAATAAAAGACAGCGAAAGCGAGTTTGAAGAAGAAAAAGAAAAAAGCCAAATGTCGCCGACGCGAGCTGTGTACCTTAATGGAGCAATGGATCAGTCACTTGGTTGATCAGTATCAAGGCCTAGGGATATGTGGAGCTATTTCGGGTGTTGCGGACTCTCTCTCTCTCACGCTCTCTTTCAACATCCCCTCTCTACTCTCGCTTTCTCATATTTCGCTGCTTGCATTTCGCTCTAATCTAGTCTTGGCTATTTATTAAGACCACTGTTGTTAGGGCGCCACTTGCGCACGTATACACACACACATATTCTACTAGATTGCAATGAGCACATTTGTGCAGCGCGTGGCCTCGGCTGCCAATCTCAACGAACACTCGGTCAATCCGAACTCACACTGGGTCAATCTGAAGGGTACGTGGTAGCCGGGACGACATTACTTAGAGTTGCACGACCTTGAGACCTTGGACATTGCTTGTTATATTGCTAGGCATACGTCACTGCCACTAACAAACCTACTCCTTTTTTTGTGCTCGATATTTTGCTAGGCTCTTGGACGACAAACATCGTGCTTGTCATTGTATTTCGGCTAGTCTTTGGCGTGCTTCCGTGGTCGACGCCCGAGCTATGTTGGACATTGACCAACCTCTCTTACTGCCTCTTCCAGTACATCATGTTCCATGGCATAATCGGCACTCCGTTCGAAGTCAACCAGGGCGCCTATGACAACCTCACGCTGTGGGAGCAAATGGACAACGGCGAGCAGTACACGCCGACGAAAAAGTTCTTGACGGTCGTCCCTATTGTCGTATTTTTGCTGAGCACGCATTACACGTACTACGACGTGCCAACCTTTATCATTAATTTTACCGCCGTGCTTATCGTTCTCATCGCAAAGCTCCCAGCATTCCACCGCGTACGGTTCTTTGGCATCAACATGGGCCAGAATGACTACAACTGAGAGGGGGTGGGTATAGGTGCCGGGACACCTTGCCATCCCTCTCCCCTACTTGCGCACACGTCAGCGCCAAGTTCTCTCTATGCGAAGACGTTGTCCACGTCAAGCAACCCGTGTGCACATATATATCACAACTACTATTTGTATCTTGAATTTACCGAATCCCTTTCAATGCCTTATCTATTCACGAACATGTGTTACCATCGAATGTATTGCTGGAAGAGAACTCATCATTTAACAAAAAAATTTAAGAAATATCACAAATCGAATACGTGGCGGAATGATCAGCGCCCTCCTCTTTACTGAGCGCTCCCGTTGGCCATCTTCTCGTCGACATCAAGTTCAGCCATGAGCTTGGCGATCTTCTCCTCGGCCTTTCTCTTGTTCTCTTCGGTAGCCGTGGCCTGGGTCTCAACAAAGTGCTTGCGTCTGGCATTCAGCTTCTCAATCGTCTCGGCAATGCTGGCCGAGGTTGTCGGAATGTCCACTCGCAGCTCCAGGAAGCGCTCAGCCACTGCCAAGGGGTGCTTCAGCGCATCGACGCGCTTGTCCTTGCGCGCCGGCTTTTTCTTACTCTTCGCAGCACTCGTGCCAGCAAAGTACGACTCCTCGACGGTGGTCTTCTTCACAGCAACCATACCAGCGGGGATGTGAGTGCTCGAGTCGGCGTCCCGGGCTCCGCTGGTTGCTGGCGATGACTGGTTGTTGCTCTCCGGCCTTGCGCATCCACCAGCCGCCGACGGCAGTATGCCGCTGAGGTAGATGATGAGGCTGTCGCAGCCGCTAATCTCGTCAGCAAAGGCAGGCACCTCGGCCTCCTCGCGCTGCTCTTGTGCAATGGCCAGTCGCCTCTCGCGCTGCTCCTGAATGCGCTGCTGCTTTTCTTCAATGACCCTGCGCTTACGATCTTCTTGCTGCCACTGGTAGAACTCGTTGTTCTGTCGGCGGTGCTCGTCCTGCAGCGCACGCTTCCTCTCCCACGCCTGGTCGAGCGACTTTAGCACCTCTGCGCGCTCGCTGAATAAATCGCTGCGCTGTTGCTGGCCCTGGTCCTGAGATGCCTTGAGCGAGTCAAGCTCGCCCTGGAGTCTCTCAAACTCCTCGCTCAGAGCCTGAGCGTTTGTGTCTGCGAGCTGAGCATCGATTTCAGCCAGTTCGGCCACCTCAGTGTCGATTACCTTTTGCAGCTTGCTAGCCTGCTCAACGAGCTTCCTGGCCCTGCGTAGCGCTGAAATCTCGCTGCTCAGGCGCCGCTCTTCGACAATTTTGAGGCTGCCGGACTCGATCTGCTTTTCGCCCTTTGTAATAGTCTCGTCAATTTCTTCAAGCGTCTTGTACGTCAGCTTGGACTGCTGGGCCTTGAGCTCGGCGGCCTTCTTGCTGATCGAGGCCGTTAGTGCTGCCTGTCTGTCAAACACCTTGCCGCGGGACTTTCTAAGCTCAGCTTGCTCTGTGCGAATCTCCTGTAAGCGACCAAGCGTCTTGCTGCGCTTGTCAGCCTGCGGCCCCTTGCGTGAGTCGGTCTTGTTGAGCCTATCCCTGACATCATCCTATAAAGCTTTGAGCCAAGAGATAAGCACGCCTCATTGTTAATATGAGCCACATACACGTATTGAGCCACATGCTCTCCATACGCCAACAACTGATGCCTACCTGGCTCTTACGGAGTTTGTCAATTTCAGCGTCAATTGCGGCTAACTCCTGCTTGTGTTGGTCAAAGTCGGGCCTGGCGGGGCGGGGCTTTTTGGCAGACACGACGGCTGCAGCTGTAGATTCGGGAGCCATGTCTGTCATGTGAGCGGCAAGGATAGCAAGTGAATTTCTTTCGGGGACAGATGGCTGATGAAGGCAAGACTAACGCGAAAAAAAACAATTGGTAAATAAAGAGTGGTCCAAAGTCTACATTTCAGAGTTAGGGCACTCTAGATATTTCGTCTCACTTCCCGATTGGCCAGCCTACTAAGAATGCACAGCCGAGCCAACGAGCTGATTGATTTACATTGCGAGCCGCTTAGCGATTGATAAGACCAAATTGAAGCAAATTCAATTGTAGTTTTGCTTCTTTGAAATTCATCAACTTCTTTTGCACTTTTTCTTTTATTAAACATGGTTGGCGGATTCACACGGGCTATTAGCTCCTTTACTTACAGAACCTTCTTCAAGAAGGAATCGACGTACTTTACCGCAATTGTCGCCACAGGCGTCGGCTTTTCCATCGTCTTCAACACGGCGTTCGACAAGTACTGGAACAACAAGACCGCTGGCACCAAGTGGGAGGACATCAAGGACCGCTATGTGCAAAACTAGATGGCCACCAGGCTTTCATATACGCCTTAGAACAGACTTTTTGATGAACATGGAATATACTGGCTCACATGTATTTCAGCTTGAACTTTTTGCGAGATATGCCTCGATCAACCATCTGGATCAGTGATTTAGCCCCAAGTCTCTTGGCCAGCCCTTAGCATTCCACTTCACATTTTGTCTCCCTTGTCTCCTTTAATTTGTCGTAATTCCATATAGTCAAAAGTATGCACTCGAGTGAATCTATCAACAGTCTAGAACCATTGGCCAAGCACTGGAACTAAATTTGACAATGTCTATTGCTCTCTCATTCTCTTGTTGAAAAAGTGTAGTGGCCAAAAAGGCAAAGTCGAGGACAATTGTAGTCCGGCTCATTAGCGCCGCCGGCACTGGATTCACTTATGTCAAGCAGCGGCCTCGCACAGCAGCGTACCGGCTGACGATGATGAAGTTCGATCCCATCGTCAACAAGCACGTACTGTTTGTTGAGAACAAGATCAAGTAGAATGGCATGTTCTAACTGCACCACAAGAAGTGTGAGCATTTATGAGCAGGCTACATGGCGGCGACTATCGCTCTAGCGGTGCCCATATTTTTCTACGTAGACTCATCGCGCATATGTGCTACGAGTGATGGGCGATGCGTATCGTTTGGCTAGCCACTTTAAACAACTTCTTTATATATTTAACCTTTTGTCTTTGTCTATTGTCAGCAATGATCCATGCGCTTTTTATAATCAACCGCTCGGGTGGTCTCATTTACAGCAAGAACTTTACGCAGCACGTTGCACAGCTGTCGTCAAACGAGGCGCTCATATTTGCGGGAACATTCCACGGGATACACGCACTGGCATCCAGAATCTCGCCAGCCCCAAAGCGCGACTCGGTAAAGGACATGGGAATCCAGTCAATTGACACCAAGAACTTTCGTATACACTGCTACCAGACGCCCACAGGGATAAAGTTTATTGCAGTTACGGATCTGCTGCAAGCAAAGCTTAGCGGCGCCTTGAACAAGGTGTATGTGCTGTACTGCGATTATGCGCTAAAGAACCCCTTCTACAACTTGGAAATGCCGATCCGGTCAGAGATGTTTGACACCAAACTTCAACAGCTAGTCCAGGCGCACTAGAGCCAAGCGAGCCTAGCCCCTGACCGGTCTCTAATTAGACCTGCTTTTCTGATATGGTCAAGTAAAAAAAAAAACACATCTAATTACAGCACTATTTCGACCACACCATATATGCGCTCATCATTTTGTCAAGCGAGGGAGGGCGATAATTCTGTTCCTTTGTTTGTGACAATTGCAAGGCATGCTGATTTGCCAAAGTGGGGAGTGGGGATTAGAGAGCTGGCGCAAGTGAGCTGCAAATGCGGCCTGAGTCGTCGGGTCAACGAAAAAAATATTTGTTGCTGTTACTGCGCTGCAAGTACCAAGCAGATCCCGCTCTCGGTTTGCAGCCTTCGTCCTTTCTCCTCACGTTTCTCATATTTGTTTTTTAATTTTTTTTAATTTTACTACCTTTCTTTGAAGGAGAAAGCTCTCTCCTCTCTCGCTTCTTTCCTTTTCTTTTTTACCCCTGCTTGCTCCTCTAATTCACAGCACCGTGTGCACACCTCTCGAACTCCTCCAAAAAACTATATCTTTGCCTACTGCTTGGTGCATTTGCTCCATTGCATTTCCACCAGAACTAGCTAAACAGTGCTCATACGTCTATCTCCTTTGTCGTCTGGTCCAACGGCAATTTTATCCGCAGCACATTCGCGCTCAACGACTATTAGTGTCTGCGCGTGTAGCTTTAAACCAGTTCGGAACACAGTCGTTCTCTATATTCAAAGGAACTCGTCTTGCTAATGGGCTCAACAACAAGCGACGCCTCGATTATGTCTACGCCACGAAAGAAGGACCAGGTGCCGTCGCAGATGAAGGCAGCTCTATCGTCGCCGATTATACAGGCAGACGAACTGTGCTTCAATCCGCGCTGGTCTCCGCACTTAAAATCGCCTCGACCAAACTCTACTATTTCTTCAAGGCTCCGGCAACTAAACTCGCCTTTAGGCAGCAAGGGAAGAACGCAACCACCCAGTCTGTCTCCGTTCTCATCGTCATCCACAGCGGCAGATTCGGATGGTAGCCATGCTGATGATGGCGGGCGTGGGGCTGGGACCATGACCAGCCCGCTCAGCAAGCGAGCACGCATCTTGCAGAACGACAGCCCTGTGAGTCTTCCCCCACTGAGCCCGGTGGTGAGCAGCCGCAAGCGCTCGATCCGCGGAGACTTGGCACACGACTCGCCCCTGCCGTTCTCGCCCACTGCTTCGGGACTACGCATTCGCTACTCGCCGTCATCGCCATTGTCGCCAACTTTGCGCGTCACTCCACGCCGTGGTGAGCCCGAGTCGCCCACTCTGTCGCGCATGTTGGCCAGGGACTCGCCAACCTTGTCGCTCTACGAGAAGCTGGCGTCCACAAGCGACTCTGACGAAGAAAGCCCAACTGTGTCACAGATGAGCCGCTCTCTGCTGTTCCGCTTGGACCTGGAGTCGCCCACTGGTCGCAGGGCTGCGGGTACTACTGAATCGCCTCTTGCAGCTCTCGAAAAGGCGAAGAGTCTCGTAACATCGCCTTTGGCACTCCAGTTCAGTCCCATTCCGCTCCCCATTGCCGCTGACGATATCGCTGGCCCTGACTTGGAGGACGAGGCCAGCATGCCAACTCAAAAGCGCCAGATGATCGGCACGGCCCGCCGGCCAAGCGCCTCGATCCGAGACGCACCCATCACTCTCAAGCTTGAGCAGAGGCGCCGTAAGCTGGCTAACGCTGCTCCTGCGACAGTACCGCAGATTTTTGTCTCCCCGCTGCGCCCGCGTATGGACCAGGGCATTGAGCGCATTATCTCCGCACAGCTTGAGCAGGCCCGCCGCCACTTTGACTCTAGTTTTGGCGCACGCGAGGCCGATTTTACAAAGGTCACTGAAGAGTGCGGGCTCCCTCGCTTTGCCAACCGCGCGCTGTTTCGCTATGTTACTCGCGATGCTAGCGGCTCGTCTCTATCGGGAAGCACCATTATTGGAAAGCGTGCGCGCCTTACTGACCGAGAGGTCTGGCCGTCGTTTGGTCACTTTTGCAACGTGTGGGCGCGCTTGCGTCGTTCCAGCGCCGATATTCACGCCTTGCTGTTTATCATCTTGACTGACGACGCGTCGCAGCCTCGCTCTTACTTGACTCGCGCCGACATCAAGCCGCTCGTCACCGATGTTGTCGACAACAACTTTGAGCTGGAGTTCTTGGAGGGCCAGGGCCAGTTTGCTCAAAGCTACACCGAGACAGTAATCGAGCGCATCTTTTACAACGCGAATCGCACATGGGACGGCAAAATGACACTGTCGCAGTTCCGCAAAGCTGACATTGCAGGCATGCTGCGTGCCATCGAAGGCGGCATTGATGTAGACGTGGAAAGCCCCGGCATCTTCTCATACAAGCACTTTTACGTCCTGTTCTGCAGCTTCTTCGAGCTGGACTCCAACCGGGACCGTTTGCTCGATGCGCGCGACTTGCTGCGCTACTTTAGTGGAACTCTATCGCGTCGAACCATCTCGCGCATCATGATGGGAAAGGGCAAGCCCTCCGAGCACGTAATTGATCGTGCTGCTGCCGCCGATGACCCCCGGGCAAAGGCAAAGGCCGACAAGCGCAAGGCAAAGGCGGGCTCGCGCTACGACCAGAATGTACGTCTGTCAGACTGCCGCATGACTTACTGTGACTTTATCTGGTTCCTGTTGTCAGAGATCGACAAAACAAGCCCAACTGCTATAGAGTACTGGTTCCGCTGCTTGGATCTCGACGGTGACGGCGTGCTGACGGTCTACGAGCTGGAGTATTTTTACGACGAGCAGTATAGCCGAATGGAGGAGGAAATGTCGGGTGATGTCATTATGCTCGATGACCTGATGTGCCAGCTGAACGATCTGATCCGTCCCGAAAAGAACGGCCTGATCACGCTAAAGGACTTGCGCCGTGCTCCGCCAAAATTGCTGCCAGTTTTCTTTGACGCCTTTATGAACCTTACGCGCTTCTTGGAGCACGATAGCCGCACATCGTTTCTGCAGCGGCAGCTCGCTCAGCTCTCCATGCGAGCCTTGCCGGCCACTTCATTCAAGGACGTCATCCAAATGCGCGTTGATTTTTTGGCTAGCTTACCAAATCCTTGGATAGAGTTTGCCGACTGCGAATACGCGGCCTTGCTCAATGACCACGAAGAGCAAGAGTCTCAGGAAGGTGGTCCCGCCGAGCCTGCTCAGACCGTCACCACCACTGCTAATACTGTCTTGAGCAATGGTGGTATGTGATATCGATAAAATTATGTTGTTGTTGTTGTTGTTGTTTTTTTAATTGTATGCGAATCAGGATAAAAAATCTGTGCTCGATTACTCTTCGGCTTGGTCCAGGAGGGCCTTGAAGGAGAAGGGCTCAAACTTGACGCCCGTTCCATCGTAGAATTTGTTGTTGAACTCGACCCAGTGAAGACGGAGCGCGTGCAAGAACGCCGACAGGCCCTCCATGCCAATTAGGATACCAAAGGTGAGGGTGAACCACACCGAAAAGCCGCACATGATTGCAATGGGCTGAATGGCACCGGTCATCTTGAGCGTCGGCAGGAATGTCATCGTCCACAGCACCTCGGATAGCTGGGCATGAGCCAGGCTGAGCGCCCACAGTCGCAAGTACGATGCCGTGTTGGAGATGGAGTTGAGGCAAAACTCGATCGTGTGGATGGACTGGTTGATCATAATGTCGGCAAAGTCAAAGTCGTCCTCCTCCATCTCCTCTTGCTCGGTCAGCACTACTGCACCGCCCATGGAGTCGTCCTCAGCGCTAACTCTGACGTGTGTCGAGATGCGACCATAGCCCTCCGAGATGATCTTTCGGTGCTCGCGGCGCAGAATCAGAGGCTTGACCAAGAGCATCCACGGCACACAAACAAGCGCTATGAGCAAGAGGAATGTCTGCAGCACGGCTTGACCACGGAACATCCGCTCGCTCGCGTTCACGTTACCGGGGCTCAGGAACATGTAGATCAGCATGTTCAGCAGACTGGGTGGGCTGACGTGTGTTAGCTCGCCGCTGGCGTCACGGGCGTACCAGTCGGTTGACCACTTGAACAGGATGGTAAAGACCAGGTAGCCAAAGATCGAGAACAGGAATATGATCTGAGGCACAAAGACGTGCAAGATGTTGATGCGCTTCTTAAAGTGCAGGGCGTTAGGCACTTGCAAGCAGATGCCGAGCGTCATATGGATAACGCCCAAGACAATCGACATCTTCATCTTGTAAGAGTTGGTGAATAGCAGCGAGTTGCTTGCGTGATGCCAGGCGGGGTCAATGCCAATGGCATAGGTGTGGCCAAGCTTGGTGGCCTCAACCGTAACGCCCTCGCCGCCCGAGTCAGTTGGCCACGCCCAGCCAGAGGAGAAGATGCCCATGGCGCGCGAAAAGATATCGTTGTACAAAAAGCCCGTGTACATGGAGAAGATGCCCATGAGGAGGACGATGTAGCGGCCCGAGTAGAACATGCGCATGGACTCGTCCTTGGCCAGCCAGGCCAGCTTGCGCTCGTAAAAGCACAGCAGCGCCGCGCAAATGGTCATCAAAAAGCCGTGGCCAAGGTCGCCAAACATGAGGGCAAACAAGAAGGGGAATGTAATGCAGGTGAACAGGCCGGGATTCACTTCGCCAGCCTTGGGCACACCGTATGCGTCGACAATGTTCTGGAAGCCCTCGGTAAACTTGTTGGTGCGGATAAAAGTCGGCGGCTCCTTTGTCGTGCGCAGCTCCTGCAGGACGGTTGGGACGTTGGACCCGGCGTCCTCGGTGGCAATATGCAGCGCCGACTGCACAGCCGCAATGTCATTCGAGGCACACCAACCCTCGGCAATGAGGCAGTTGCGGTTGGCATCGTAGTTGCACAGATTGAGCGTGTGGTAAATGGCCTTCTCCTTGCGCACTACGGTGAACCACGTGGTGATCTGCTCAGAGACGCTGGTGAGCTCGTTGACGCGCGCAACGCTGTTGTTCTCAAGGATCTGGTGCAAGTCGTCGATACGCGACATGGTGTCGATGAGCTCCTCCTGGCGGCGCTCGGCACTGCTGTCGACATGGTACAGCGTGGCGCCCAGGCTCTCGGCAATCTTTGTTGCGCGATCGCGCAGAGACTCGCCGTGGGCAAAGACAATAAAGGCGCTCTTGTAGACGGCGCCGTCCTGCTTTGGGTCATGGATAGGCTCCTCAATGTCAACATAGTTGAGGAACATGTTTCCTCGCAGCGAGCGCCACAGCACGCGCTCCAGCGTCGAGATGCGGTCGCGAGAGATCACGCCAGTAATAAACCCGACGTTGATGTCGTGGCCAATAGCCGGCCCAGCCTCCACGTCAAAGCCCAAGGCGTCTCCAGCCCGGGCGGCGTCCATGCTCCCGATGCTGCGACGGGACGAGGTGTCGGTGCGGCCAAGCAGAGGAGCAGTATCATAGCGGTTGCTACCGCCACGCGCCACAGAAGGCTGCTGCTGCTGCTGGCGGCCAGTGATCTCGCTAAACAACGAGGAGACCTCTTCCAAGACGTGCTTGTTTTCGACTAGCTCCAGATGCTTGAGCTGAAGGCTCTTGTAGGCAGCCGTGAGCTTGAGGACGCGGCTCTCGTGGGCACTGATCCTCTCCTCCATCTCGTCAATGTCGCGTGGTCCGCGCGAGCGCCCTGCAAAGTCCTCGTCGAGAAAGTCGTAAACGTCGACGTCGCTGCGCTCGATTTGCAAGCGCAAATAGCGCAATTTGCGCTCAATCTCGTCAAAGCGACGCACATCACTCACAAACGACCGCTGGAAGGCGCTAACTTCGGCATTGAGGTCACGGAACTCAACCAGGCCCATTTCTCCCAGCTGCGAGACAGTGAAGCGCGCCACATCGGACGGAATGTACAGCTGCACCAGAGACATGACCTCGGATCTAAAGATGGAGGTTGTCTTGGGCCGGGCGCGAAGCGTGCCCCAGCCGCGCGAAGGCATGATGAATAAAGATTAAGAAAGAGAACGAACGAATGAAGGACTGATTGCGTTCAATCAAAAAAAGAAGTAAAAATAAGGAGCAAAGAGGCAACAAGTTTCAAACTAGAATCCCGACTTGCGTGTCTTCTTCTTTTTGGGCTGGCTGTGCGATGATGATGGCTGTGACCGCCTTGTTAGGCTCTGCGACATCATAGCAAATGCATCCATTGGCTCGGATTGCGTACTCGCAAGTGGGGCTATTCGCGTTCGGCCAGATAAAAATGAGCTTGAAGAAGAAGAAGCAAACTGCGACACGGGCAACTCGACTAGTGTGCGCTGCTGGCTGCTGCCGGACACGGCTTGCGACTGGCCTGGCCTTTTCTTGAGCGAGCGTGAAAACTGGCTTGAGCCTATCTGCGAACTGCCTGGCAATGGCAATGGCTGCTTCGGCCTTGGCTGTGACCCCGCTGTCCACATATTGCTTAGTTGCCGTGCGGGAGCCGACCACTTCTCCGATAGGGCCTCGAGTTTAGGCAGAATGTCAAGCTCTAGCGGGCTCCGAGAAGCAGCGGCGTGTCTGCTAAGCTGCTCGTCAAACGCTGCCTCTGAACACAATCTTAGGTTTACAAGCGCCAGGTCCTTGGCTGCGCGCGTCAGCGCTACTTGTGTATGCACATCTGACGCGGATCGCTCAACGCCAAATAAGCGCTCAAGCTCTCTGTATGAGTCGTTGCTACCAGCAATCTGTGGCGACTGGCGGCTGCCTTTAGCCTGAGAATTCCTAAGAGCACTGACAACAGCACTGGATATACTGTCAGACACCTCCTCGCTGTCAATCTCGCCGTCTTGTATAGAGAGGAATGCGTCCCTGATCCCTTCGCCACTAACTGACCATGACGGAAGCTCGCCCTTCATTGTGAGACCTGGGGCGCCGGACAGAGTGCTAAAGGCCAAGCCGACAAACTCAAAGCCAGTCACGCTGGCAGTGGCCTTTAACTCTGCAATCTTATCCAGCTGACCTGCAAAGTAGTCGCTCCACTTGTCACTACCACTGGCGTCCAAGCCGTTTAGCGACGTGGTATCGGTTGCCTCGAGCAAGTACCGATAGGGTGCCCGCATGTCCTTGCGCGTGTATGCAATGCCTCGCTTACGCAGCTCAGCCCAAAAGGTCTCCTTTCTTTGGTCGTTGCCAACCTTATCATAAAGCACTAGCCCCATCCCATCTATAATTGCGCCTCGGCTGATGCGAGCGTCTGTCCAAATGGGCGGCTTAAACGTCGGATTAAAGACGCTCTTCAGCTTGCCGACCCTGCTGCCGATCTTGCGCTTTGTCCTAGGGATGAGCAGCAAGCGGCGACCTACTACGGCGCCCGATTCGTCAACAGTTATACATACAGCGTCAGCCGATGGTGGGCTTGCTCTTGGTTCCTCTCCGACATCGCCATCCGACAAGCGTGCAGGATGCGTCAAGAGCTGCAAGGAGACGCCCGAAAGTCGAGATGTGAGGTTGTTGGATATGTACGAGTAGCACAGCGTCATGTCCGGGCTTTCCTTCATATCGATGGCGAGCTTGTCTTGAATAGCCTCGCCCACGCAGGCAGACTTTGTCGTCGAAGACGTTAGCATGGTCTGCTCAATAGAAACATAGGGATGGTCGCTGGCGTGTTGGCCATACACATAGCTGGCAACGCGTGACGACTGCTCTGACGCAGCCAGGATTACTGCTGCCCGCCCATCTTCATACTGCGGGATGGTACAGGTCTGTAGATAGATGGGCGGATCGTGTGTCGAGAGATTGTGCCTCCACACGACAACTGGCTGAGACAAATGCCGCTGGTCATACACGCGGATATAGTGGGTAGAGGCCGCAATGGCATGCATAGGATGCAATGCCGAGGGACAGGCGGCCGTGAACAGCTCGTCGGCAGCAGCAAAGGGTGAGTCAGCCAGTGACATGATGTTTGTGCGCGAGCAGCCGGAGCGGGCGTCTAACATGTACAAGGAGTCGGGGTTGGCGCAGAAGAGGCTACGGGGCGAATTCCAATACTCGCAGCAATTCCACTGGTTGTCGTACTTATCCGAGATGTCGCACCCCTTCAGCTCTGTTTCGCGCCCAGCATCGCAGTCCCAGAGCCGAACGCAGCCCGTACCTGACGCTAGCGCCATCTCTGACATGGTCCAGGGACTCCACGATGCGTGGCAGGTCCACTTATCGCCTCGGTCGTACAAATAAGGAAGGCCTACGACGCTTGCTTCTATTCGTGGCTCCCAGTCTGGCTCCTGGTGGCGCTGGACTAGACTAAGCAGGCTAACCATGTTGTCCGTGCGCACACATGCGAACCCGGAGTGTGAGTCGCGGGTGATAACCTGCCGAATTGTTCTCGCAAACTCAATGGAAGGCCCAACCTCAGCCCTTCGAGCCGACTCGCTCGCACGCTGTCGATATCGCAAGCTAGGGAACTCGCTGTGCTGGTCGGCAGCTGTTGGCAGGGGCAATGCCCAGAGCTCGCTATTGCAGTCGCCACCCGGGTAGAGCGCCCACGTGCGATGTGACGACCACCGGTACTCGCGCTCGCTGCTCGCCGCTGCGACGGGCCTGACGTCTCGCTTGTTGCACGTCCTTTGTAGCCACTCCAGCCCTGGCTCTCCTTGCTCGTTGGCGCACTGGACAACATCCACTCTGTTCAGTATGGGTCGGCAACAGCCCACCACATTGCCCTTCTTTGACGCGATGTGGTCCCAGTCAGACTCGTCCAGCGCCTCTGTGAATCCATCGCGTATAATGTCCTTGGGGATGTCAAGATCCCGATGCAGCATCCCAAACGTATTGCACATGCTTTGAACGCTGTCGTTGGTGGTGCTGGTCTCTAGAAACTGTGCCGTGCGCGTCGACGGTCGCAACATGACCGCTGGTCCTGCCTCTGTCACAACGCTGTATGTCTCTGCCTGGGGCTGTGCTGATGCTGCCTTCCAGCCGATCGATGTCTGTGCTCCCTCGGGTCGCTGCTCGGACCCAACCTTAGGAAGCATGTGCCCAAACGTGCCCAGATCAAACGCTACAGTTGCTGCGTACTCCACTTCTGCTTCAGATCGCTGCATCGGCCAAGCAACCACGGGAAACGCCATCGAAGGCCGCTTGTCACTCGCCATACGTGCAATGAGAAGGGAAAAAAAAATATATGTACAAACAAAAAAAGTTGAATAGAAAAAGGACGAAAGATCGAAGAAAAAATAATCCCAACATCAATGCCAATCGTCCCCACTCATGTGACTGCAGATGCCACAGGTGTCACCACTAAACTTGACATCCTCGCCCTTTGCCTCAGCTCCTTGCATCTTTCTTCATTTCCAGCACACACGCACACACGCACATACTCTTTCTTTGTTTTGTATCATTTCCTATTCTGTAACAATGAACGAGCATGTTCAGGGCGTAAAGCTCCGCTTTGAGCTGCCCTTCAAGCTCCCTGCCCCAGTGTCCTTTCCCTTCGAGTCAATTGGCGACTTTCGCCCCATCACCCGTATTCCAAAGTACGATTTCTCGCTTGAGAAAAAGATTATGAAGGAGATTTCCAAGCAGAAGCAAGAGGACCAGTTTAATATGCTCCGACAGGCTCAGCAGCAACTATCCATGGTCGACTTGATTGCCTCGCGAAAAAATCGCCACAAGGGAAAGGAGCCAGAGCGAACTTCTCAACCAGCTGCATCAGCAGCGAGCAGTAGTAGCGTCACCAGTCCTCTTACCAAGCCTCGGAGCGATAGCGGGGTTACCAGGCCGCAAAGTGCTGCTGCCACCGGCGTTTATGCCGCCACTGACGCTGCAAAGCGCAAGCAAGCCGAGTCTTCCACGACATTGCAGCCCCAGCCCAAACCTCAGAAACCGGCACAGGAGTTGGCTGGTCCGCTAGCACAGTTTGGCTCCAGCGTAACTCCGGCGGGGACGATTGCTGCTGTACAGAGCTCGCAGGTAGAACGACCTCACTCAGCCGAGCCTGCCCTATCGACGACTCAGCCAGCAGCAGCAGCAGTTCGCCCCGTGCAGCCCGCAATTTCTCAGCAATTTGCTGCTAGCACGACTGCTGCTACATATCGGCCGATGTACCAACCTGTTGTAAACGCAATGTCTACTCCGGCCGCCTCTATGGCGGGTATGCCACCCAATTTCCACCAAACCGCCGCCAGCCGCCCTCTGGCCAACGCGCAGCAATCTCAGCCGTCCTTGCAAGCTGCTGGCATGTATAGACCAGTGGCCTCGGCAGCACACTCGATGTATCCGTCTCCCAACTTCTCGACTGGGTACTCCGCACAGTCCTCTGTCGGACAACAGGTGTCGCTAAGCGCAGTTTCCCCTAGTGGCGGCCTTGGATCCATGCTAGGTCCCGGTATGAACAATGTGGCTCCCCGCCCTATACTGCAGCAGCAGCAGCAGCAACTACAGCCGCAAATGCAGCCAGTGTCTCAACCCCGCCCGCTATTCCAGACCCACTTGCAGATGCCGCCGCCGTCGCCACAACAACAGCAGCAACTGCAGTATAGCCAGCCTGGGATTCCCATGGCGGCACCTCCGCAAACCAACGTGCCTAGAATTGAGCCAAAGCCCAGCCAGCTCTCATCGTCCTTTGGCTCGCACCCCAGCTGGATCCAGGATGCCCCACCAAGTCAGAGCAGTGCGGCATCTCGCCCGCTTCTTCCGCCCAAGCCAGACGAGTGGAAATTGGGCTCTTCCGCTCAACCATCTCTGTTGTCAGGCGAGCCTGTGCAGTCACCTTCTACCATCTCCAGTGGACCTCTGCCACTTCCTCCTCGTCGCAACATGAACCAGGCCGATCCAGCTGCGCCAGCAATCCCACCCAAGCCATTTACGTCGTTTAGCGAATTCGACTATGCGCGCGATGAGCCCTCGGGAGCCAGCAACTCGGAGCAAACCAGTGGTCATGTCGAACAAGTTAGCACGCTTGTGAGCATGGGCTTTAGTCGACCGCAGGCCCTCCAAGCACTGGAAATGTATGATTATGACGTCAACAAGGCAAGCAACTATCTCATTGACAAGGCATTTTAGCTCGATACTTTTGAATATATTCTTTTTTATTTTGATATCTTTAAGCCAACGAACTTTTCTAGTTAGCACCAAAGTGGATCCGTGCTGTTTTCTTCGCTGCCCGATTTAATCTCTGGTGGAGGTGGTTCAGCGGCCGAAGGAACTTGCACTTGACCGAGCCAGGTATATTTGATATCGCCGTCCATTTCAATACTTCAGCAAGCAAACCATGCAATTTTCACAAGAAAAAAAATGTTAAGACGGGCTATACAGCTTGTGACATGCCAGGAAGGCATTCGCTCTTTATACCGTGTAGCACTGGCATGTCTCTCTGACTGCACTGTATCACCCTCAGTGCGCTTGCATCAGCCACCAAGACACTACAATTGGATGGGTGGGGGCCAAATGTTGGCAATTATCGCCATCCGCATTGCAAAAGTCCGTGTCCACATCGTTGGAGAAGTACATCAAGAGGTATCCGAGTGCTAGCTGTTGCTTGACGAAAGAGCATTAGGTGCACACCTCAAATACCCATTGTCATTTGGACAAATCACATGCAATCCGATAATTCGTTCACACAATGAAATATTGGCTGGTTGGGGGTGCTTTTGGCTGGCATATTTCTTTTTTGAGGCTAGCCATCTTTCACTTTTGACGATACTATCAACATTTGCGCGCAATATGAAAACTGGCAAGCGCTTAAAGGGCGTTGTTATTAGCAAGCCGATAGTGTACGGAAACATTGCCACTGAGCTGCTGTCTAAAAAGACTGACCATACTCACAAGTGGACGGTGTTCCTGCGCGGCCCCAATGGACAGGACATATCATACTTTATTCACAAGGTCGAGTTTAAGCTCCACGAGACATTTGTCAACAACACGCGCGCATTCAAGACGCCGCCATATGAGGTTACCGAGACTGGCTGGGGCGAGTTTGAGATTATCACCAAAATTTACTTCCCACCCTCGTCAGGCGAGAAGCCGATATCCCTATACCACATGCTAAAGCTGTACCCGCCAGAGTCGCAGAGCCAAACATGGCCAAAGGGAAAGCCAGTCAACAACTTTTTCTACGACGAACTGGTGTTCAGTGAGCCCACCGAGGAATTCTTCGAAGCTCTGACCAAGGGCGCAGATGGACCCGAGATCCCACTAAAGGTGTCAGGCACCCACGTCTTCAGCCTGGAATCTGAGGCTGCCGAGTGCAAGCGGCTTGAGGCTGCTGTAGCCCAAGTCACCGGCAAGTATAACGAGTACAAGGACCGCTCCCGGGTCGCCGAGATTGAGGCCGCCAAACTCCGCCGTGACATTGCGGCGATCGAAGCTGCGCAATAGCTCTGGATGCGCGAAATATATATATTTTGCAACTATTGTTGGTGCTTGTGCATCCTATCTCTATTAATAGCACTTGCGAACACTTGCTCAAACCTGGTCGTGCTGAGGCAGCGTCGTCCATCCCTGATCATGTTGTTCGCGCTGACGCCGCTGTCTGAGCCAGCGGCGAAGATGTAGTAGCGCCTCTTTGCCAATACAGGTCGTCAAGAAGCACCAAAGAATGGCCGACAGTCCAACAAAGATACAAACGACAAGTAGTACGATTAGACTTGTTGGCACACCACCGCCGTCCTCTGCGAGCATGGGTAGTTAGCGATGTACTGGTGAGGGTGAAAAAGAGACAAGGTGTGAGTTAAGATATAAACAAAAGTGAGACGGAAAAGCAAGAACGGACAACGAGGGCCCGCTGCGTGGCCTAGTTTAGCACAACTCAGCTCAGCTCAGCCTTACTTTGTTTGTGCTTCTTTGTCTTCTTGCAAAGTGCTTTCTTTCTTTTCTATACTTTTTTTATTTTTATTTCTCTGCACTTTAATCTTGACACATTTAGCCATGGCTGCCTCGCAGAAGAATACGAGCTACGATTACCTGATGAAGCTGCTGCTCATTGGCGACTCGGGTAAGCGGTCCACGATTTCTGCGACGAAGAAGCTCATCTGTCGTTTAGTAGCGCACTCGCACACTGCTACATGACATGTGCTAATTGCACCAGGTCTGCAACGGAAATGTGGTCCTACTCTTTGCTTGTGTATTCATTGTAGGTGTCGGGAAAAGCTGTGTTTTGCTTCGTTTCTCGGACGACTCGTTTACGCCGTCGTTTATCACAACAATTGGCATCGACTTTAAAATCCGCACAATTGAGCTGGACGGCAAGCGCATCAAGCTCCAAATCGTGAGTATTGTTCTCTATGGACTGTAGAGGCAGCTTGCCACTGGGTATGTCCCCGACGGTACCAGTTTACACTTTTGCTAACCGTGTCACTTTTTTTTTTTGTTATTGCTTCTTACGCTATCTTTTTGCGCATAGTGGGATACGGCTGGCCAAGAGCGCTTCCGCACAATCACGACGGCGTACTACCG
>JANBQS010000261.1:0-24050 GCA_027577415.1 Coemansia sp. RSA 922 | reverse complement strand
CGGGCAGAGCTGAAGGCCCGGCAGAAAAGTTCCACACGCGGTCATAGGGGAGTCCAGTAGCTTTAGGTGACATGGTGTGAGAAAGTTAATTATTATAGTCAAAGTCGGTGAAAAGATAAGCAAGGGAGCAAAAACGCTCACAAAGTCGTGACGCACGAGATTACTGGTAGTACCACTGATCAGATCCGGAAAAGTCGTAATCCGCTAGGCATGATGATGATGATTGAGTTGTTGTATTGGAGCCGTGTATGGGCACGAGTGGTAGTCCTTGACTTGAAGATCGACTAGGAATGAGACATGCTAGACTACATCGCTGATATAAGGGTATGTTTTTTTACCAGTACTTAAAGTTATAGTATAGTACAAAGGCAGTATATGACACGCCATAAATTCCTTTGCATTACACCAAAACCTTTAAGTAATGATAATAAAACAAACACCTGTCAACTTTATCATCACTAGCACCAGGCCAAATAGGCAAGAATAACGTGAGACTATTAATAAAATATTGTCAGTATTACCCAACACCTTGTTGCTTTAGATAGTAGGAGAGTATACAAGTACACTTAACAATGTCTAATTCCGGTTTAATGCAATGAGTGGAAAGGTATACATTGAATAGTGATGATTTCAACCATTCAAAGCAAGGGAGGCAATGATAGGGTATTTATACTATTTTGGCAATGCAATCATAGAGGCGCAAAAATAAGGAATGAGGCAGCATAACATTCGTATATCTTCCCAAACCGTCCTGCCCGACCTCACGAACCATGTGAACTGGTAAGATTAAGCCTCTTTTTCCATTTGGTACTTGCCCCCAACGGATCTGCACCTACACTGAGTCACAAACACACTGACACTTCATGATTTCTCAGCGAATTTGTCATTGCAAGGTTTAGAGCCACAGTACACAGGCAGATGAGTACATCATACCTGTATGCCACTCCTGTCTCTGCACTGTTGCCGCAGTTGTTGGTAGCACTGCGAGTAAAGAGTGATGCCTTGCCATTAACTACCTGCCTGACATTTAGTCTGGAGAAGGTACAAGGTTGCTGTTGCTAACAAGCAAAAAGAATGTGCAGGCCACCATGTCGACTTTTACTCACTGCAAAATGCAGTGCTAGCCGCATAATCAAGTAATGGAATTGGCCAATGTTTGGGTAAACTTGGCGATGGCTAGAGTCGCTGTGCTGAGTAAGTGGATGCCGCCGTACACTACTTGAGTAGAAAACCATCAATCCTTCACCTACATGTCCTTTGAGGAAAGGGATGTAAGACTTGGACATTGCCGCGCCCTTTTTTTCTTGTTGAAGAAAAGCGGGGATGAGTGTACAGCACACCACTAAAAATAAAAACCCACTATATTGCTTTTTCTTTGATTCAAAGGAAACTGGAGACTTGGATATAGCCACTTTTGCTTTATTTTTAACCGATGACGTAATAATGGAAAGCAATGCGCAAAGCCCGCTGCCAAACAGCAAAAGATGACATCATCAAAGTCTGCGCAATATTTCACTACATCATTGGAAGGTAGCTTTGGGAGGAGAGGGGGATATTTTTTAGTTCACCCTTGTAAGTGGGAATGTCCCAGTCTTCCACTATAAAGAGCAAGCCTCCCTGGCACTTTCAAACCATCTACCATCTACCATCCACTCACCACTCCAAACATTCTCAACTAGGTATTTCTCTAAACACTGAATATATTATTACCATGCCCTATTGCTTTGCCATTATCCGTGGAGACGATAACTCTGTCAAGGTTGTTAACCACGTTGAAATAACCAATGGTCTGGGGGCTGCTGCCAAATCCTAATGCCAAATGCCAAAAAGAATAAAATTGGCAATGTACTCATTACTGAGAGTGGCTTTCGCACAATCGAGGAATGGAATGGAGGTGATAGCAGTGTCTATATATTCACCGGAACCTACGATCAATCACTGGGGGTAGTTACGCGTTACAATAATAATATGGCTGACATCTTCAAGGACCTTATAGCCAGTGAAAGAAAGTATAGAGAGGTGATCCACTTGTAAAATACTGACCTCTTCGCGTCTGGTGAAGGCTGTCTAGTCCGCACTTTACAATATTGCCTGTTTTTGCATAAAGTTACAAATGATTATGACCATGTTACTTAGTAGACCCATTAGGGCACAACTAACATTTACAACAAGTCTTTAAATAAATACTTTACACAGTTATACTGCTAACATATAGTGTAACCCATTGTACTTCAATTCAGAAGTGATATATAAAAAGCTGGTATGTAGTGCAGCGGCAATCCATACCAACCAAACAAGGCATTGAGAGCATTTTGGATTTTGCTGTTGCGGGGTTTGGGTCACAGCACAGAGATGGGCGTGTATATTGTGCCAGAACACCACTCTTGTCTCTTCCGCCATTGCTGAAATTGTTGGCAGTGTAGGATCGACACATCGCATCAGCAAGCGATCCCACATTTCGGTCACGTGACCGATCTATCGCCCAACGGGGCGATCTTTAATGTTGACGACTAGCGCTACTGCGCCATGACTTTGGTCATTAAGGAACCGCGCACGGCACACCGGCTTAGGTTTCATTCAATCACTTCTTATAGCTTTTATTATTTATTTAATACGAGACATTAGAACGGTGACTTAGGCTAACGCCAAAATAAGCTAGATACTACACATCTACAGGCAGCACTGGGGACAAAGAGTAATGTCTTGGCATACATCACCTGCATACCATTCAGTCTGGAGTATGAATAAAAATGTTATTGGATAGTAACAAAGTATCTGTTGACTACATGTAAAAAAAGACTGGAGTTTAGCTCACTAAAGCATTCGTTATTCGGGGAGCCATCGTATATTTGTAAATGCTCTGTCATCTAGCATTGCTTCTCTTAATTGCTCTGAAGAGCAAGCCGATTCTGTCTCTACTATCCAACAATGACAAAGTAAATCTTCATGTCGCTACTAAATTCACCACTGTTTCGAAGCAGTGTTCCACCATTATTAGGGTGTTCAGTATATAGCAATACAGCAAACTCTTTTGTCACCAATTTCTTGAATCTAGCCACTACAACAGCCCGTAAATCGGAAATAGTAGTGGTATTATCGACAGTGCAATTGACCACTATAGTCTTTCCGCTTGCACTTGGGTTCAAACTATACATTTGAAAATTGTAGTTATCATGGCCTTCTGCAGTGTAGTAATTGTCCATTTCTTCTAGCGTTATTTGAAATAATGTAAGTGGATGTGTGCAGAAAAGTGAAGAAAGAAAGAAAAAAGCAAGGGCCGCTTGCTCTGCTTTTTAATGAGGGCCATGATTTTCTTTACCCTTGTTTTCCCGTTGATTGCTAGTGGAGGTGCTCTGACTGCAAACCTGTCAGGAGGACATAAAAGTCCCTACTGTCACGTGTGGACTTGGGTGATCATATCAACGCCTTAAGCAGACAATCGCTAGTTTGATCTCTGACATCATCGAATATTCTTAGTGTATTTTTTAGGCCATTGGCTCGATTGGAGAAGATAGTGCTCAAGCACACGGTGATAAATCAAGTGCTATCTTTTGGCCAGCACGGATCAGGAAAAGTGTTTATATTAGAGAAATTTTAGCGGAGTAGGGTGTAGCTTGTATCAAATGTTGGAGAGCCATGGCAAGTATTTAAGGCAAGGCCGCACACCAACACTTCCCTGGCAAATATTCTCTCTAACACTAATTGTTTTTTCATTTCTGTTCTATTTCCTCATATTATGATACCTTGGTAAAAATTGATAGTCGTAGGTAAGACTATTTTACTAATGACGTTTTATTGCTATTGGCTTTAAATTGATAGTTAAAGGTAGGTTTTTTAAAATGGTAAGTATTCTGCAATTCATATGGATGTCAGTGGTGACAGTGAAAGACGGCATGCTATTGTCGATCCAGAAAGAGCTGACTCCATTAAAGGTATGTGATTAGGAATAGCTGCGTGCACTGGCAGTACACCCAGTATTGCTGGTGGAAAATGCTACATCATGACAGAGAGTAGTATAAACAAAGCGACCAAGCGACCACTAGATCAAGGGACTAAGAAGTGTTGCATCGATAGGATTCTTGTATATGCCATTACTAATACAGGGCTAAAACCCAGAGATAGCGTTCAAGACAACCCGCAGCTACCCAAGTGCCAGGTAGAGTACATTCGTCCACCAATCGACAAGGACGACACTACTGTCGCCGTGTTTGAAAAAAGTACAAAATAATTGTCATATATTTGCTACTCAAAAAATGGGGGTAAAAATTCCGCCTAACTGGCGGATGCTGGCCTTGCTGTGGATCTAGAGGCAGTGGCAGCAGCAGTAGATGCATGATTGGTCAATAGTTAAGCTGGGGAGAAAACTTGCGGGAAAAAACGATTTCCAGGCATGAGGGGGTCGAAATAACATAAAGTTGGCGTCGAATTAACAACCTTTGATGTTGGGTGTAAATTGTTATTTATTATTTAAATGTGATACTCCTGTTGGCGTACGAGCAATTGTTATTAATCGCTTGCCTCCCGTGACAAGTTAAAGTTGAAGTTTAAAAATATCCTCCAGTGGCGGCGGCGGCGGCGGCAGTGTGGGGCTGTGGCCAGCGTTACAGCGAGAGGTGTAGGTGGAGGTGGAGGTGGTAAAAGTCACTGATAAAAGCACATTCTTAACTTAAAATATATTACTTGAAAAAAAAACTCGGAGGGCCAGAAAACTGTTGCCAATTTATACTCGAAGAGTACTTGCCAGGCAGAGCGTACTCTTCAGTGAATGCGGATTTTTTGTGTCTCACTCAAACACCCATGCAAGGTAGTATTAAAAAGTCACATAGTTAATTGCCTCAGCATAAATTACACATAGGGGCTATTCAGATTCAGCTTATCACCTGAGAATCTACAATTGTACTGATGTTTCATGTAAATATCTCGCCAATCCACACACGTCCTTTAGCGGCCATATGATATGAGCACGTTTAATTTCTGCACCTTTATAATGGCTACATAAGACCGCCATAGTTCTTTAGGCATATGATGTATGCACGAATGCAGTCCCAGATATTAAGTTGTCAAAAGAAACAAGATTAAAACAAGCTATTTGGGGTGGCTCGTCATAAGAAGTATTCCCCACATCTTCACAATTGTGCAGACTTTTTTCGCGCAGCACTTCTTTAGTATGTTCCTGGCACTTGCTGCGAGTAGTCTCATGGTTTTCGGGAGTATTTTCTTTGTTTTGTTGCTCAGGATCGATGAAAGCCAGCTGATATTGCTGATTGCTCGGGTCTCCGATATGCTGTATCATGCCGAGTATCACCGAAAATGGCATGACCCCCCACGTAGTGCTGCGCCAACCGGATGACCTTCTCCAGCCAGAGTCCTTATCTCTGACAATTGTGCTCTGTAGGCGATTTGACGGTGTCTTTGAGCAAGAATCAAAGGGCAACACAGACAGCTCTACCGAGATAATTGCAGCAAGGACCTTGCTGGTAGTACCACTGATCAGATCCAACTGGTAATCCGCTTGACACGATTTTCTTCCTCACTGGAGATCGACTTTTTCAAAAAAAGTGCTCTTAGCGTCTACTGAGTTCAAATCGTCGCGTTCTTAAATTTATATTTTTTGTTTAAATTTTCTTGAAACCGCTACTGAACAATCGACACATTCGAATAGGTAGGCCTCCACCTGTAGTCACAGAATGAGCAAAGGAGGAAGGTCCGCTCTTTGTTAAGCTAATTTACAAAAAAAGTATACACATATCTCTACTGTAGCCAAAGAAAACTATAAGAGGACGATGACTGGTTCTTCAATGAGCTCGTCACGCCGGGAGCGAGACGCGCATGGTAACCAGCAGCGTGCAGAGCCAGATCAGTCAAGGATTACTCCTCTCGATCCTCAGTTTGTGCCAAGCGAACCTGCGCCGGCCGAGACGGACAAAAAGGCGCTCGAGTGGCGCAAGCTTAGCTCGCAGCGCTACGACACGAAGCGCCGCATGGGGTTTGCCGAGCAGGAAAAATGCGACATGCCGCCAGAGCACTTGCGCAAGATCATCAAGGACCACGGCGACATGAGCGCGCGCAAGTACCGCCACGACAAGCGCGTCTACTTGGGAGCGCTCAAGTACGTGCCGCATGCCGTGCTTAAGCTGCTCGAAAACATGCCCATGCCGTGGGAGCAGGCGCGCGACGTGCCGGTGCTGTACCACGTAACTGGCGCCATCACTTTTGTTAACGAGATCCCCTGGGTTATCGAGCCCGTGTATATGGCGCAGTGGGGCTCCATGTGGATTATGATGCGTCGCGAGAAGCGCGATCGCAAGCACTTTAAGCGCATGCGCTTCCCGCCATTTGACGACGAAGAGCCGCCCTTGGACTTTGGCGACAATCTGCTTGATGTCGAGCCACTGGAAGCCATCCAGATGGAGCTCGATGAGGACGACGACGCGGCAGTCCTAGACTGGTTTTACGACAGCAAGCCGCTGGCCGACGAGGACGAAGAGGACATTGCAAAGAGCGCGGTTGGCCGTCGCGTTAACGGCTCTTCCTATCGCAAGTGGAGGCTGGATCTGCCAGTGATGGCAAACTTGCACCGGCTTGCTAGCCAGCTGCTGTCGGACTTGATCGATCCGAATTTCTTCTATCTTTTCGACCTCAACTCGTTCATTACGGCAAAGTGCCTGAATATGGCTATTCCAGGTGGACCCAAATTCGAGCCCATGTATCGCGATATCAACCCGGCGGACGAGGACTGGAACGAGTTTAACGACATCAACAAGATCATTATCCGTCAGCCAGTGCGTACCGAGTATAAAGTGGCGTTCCCGCACTTGTACAATTCGCTGCCTCGCAAGGTACGCGTTGCTCCGTACCACACGCCAGCCGTGCAGTACGTGCGCCCCGACGACCCAGACCTGCCTGCGTTTTACTTTGACCCAGTAATCAACCCGATCTCCTCGCGCAGCCTCGTGTCGCAGTTCAAAGACGACGCGCGACTGGTCGAGGACGAGATCTTTGGCGACCAAGACGAGGACACCGACTTTGTGCTTCCGCTTGGCGCCTCGGCGTTCCTTGAAGACCAGCCCTTGGAGACCGAGAATACGGCTAATGGCATTGCTTTGTACTGGGCACCGCATCCCTTTAGCGCACGCTCGGGCCGCACGCGTCGCGCAATGGACGTCCCGCTGGTTAAGGACTGGTACATGGAGCACTGTCCCCAGGGGCAGCCTGTCAAGGTGCGCGTATCGTACCAGAAACTGCTGAAGAACTACGTGCTGAACGCCATCCACTCCAGCCCGCCTCGTGCGCAGCGCAAAAAGTACCTGTTCCGGCAGTTCAAGGCGACTAAATTCTTTCAATCTACCGAGATCGATTGGGTTGAGGCTGGCCTGCAGGTGTGTCGACAGGGCCACAACATGCTCAACTTGCTGATCCACCGCAAGCGACTCAACTACCTGCATCTCGACTATAACTTCAACTTGAAGCCCGTCAAGACGCTGACCACTAAAGAGCGCAAGAAGAGTCGCTTTGGCAATGCGTTCCATCTGTGCGTTGCCGCGGGCACGCCAGTCAGTCTCGGCAGCGGCCTTGCTGTGCCCATTGAGCTTGTGCGTGGCGGTCAGGCGCTGCAGTGCGTAGCGCCTAGTGACGACGGCGATAAGAGTGGCAGCAAGTCGATCCAGCTTTCAGGCCGCGCTGGCAGCGATGCGTTCCAAGTCCATGCATCGCCGCAGATATGCTTGCGCATCACCGGATTGGATGGAACCACGCTTGTCGTCACGCCATCCCACCCAGTGCTTGCCGTCCATGGTCACATTGGCGCTACCATTGAGGATGCCGAATACGTCCCGGCTGGGGAATTGACCAGGGACCACTCCATTGTGTGTTCTGCCCTGTGGAGCGTCACTGACTCTCCTTCCAGTGACGCCGACTCTCAGTACCAGCTTTTGTCGTGGAACATGCAGAGCGATCGCCAGCTCATTCTGGCATTTGCTCGCTTGCTTGGCGCCTTCCTCTCCAGCGGAGTCGCTGGCGTGAGCTCTAGCCAGCTCTGGTTCAGTCATGGCTCCGATGCTGATCAGGCCGCGGCTGACATTGCTCTTATCTCCGGCGTGAAGGTCCTGATGCGCATTGGGTGCGGGCGAATCAACATGTCTGCACCTGGAGTACATTTTGTGCTAGACGTGCCGGATGTTGTCAAGCAGATGTTTGCAAGTATCGGGTGCGCCCATGACAGCCAATTCGTCTCTGCGCGCAGTGTTCCGCCAGTCATTCGGCAGGCACCCGTGTCGGTCCAGAGAGAGTACTTGGCCGCTTGGTGGGGCGGCAGCTGTGCTGTCTCAGAGTCAACCGAGGCTGCTCTTGGCAATACGCCTACCTCGTATGTCGCCGCTGATCCCAAATCGAACGATGTCCTGTGTGATTCGGTTCAGTGGATGCAGCGTGCTCTGCTCGAGAGCTTTGGCGTCGAGACCGCCTTTGTTACTGACAGCGAAGTGCCAGCTGTCGAGGGACACTACGCGGCAGGCTTGCGTCTGTTGCCAGACTCGTTTATGCTGTTTGTGGAAAAGGTCGGCGTGCGCTACTGCCGCCGCTTGCAAACCAGCTTTGACTTGTTGCGCCGCTGGCATGGCCATGTCAGCCAGCCCAGCACTGGCGACAGTTCGGCTACTAAGCTTGCATTTGAGGCGTTTTCGAAGCTCGTGCGGTTGCCGTCAAAGTCGACTGCGCACATCGACAACTGGCAAGACGCGCTCGAGACAGCGGTGTTGATTCCTATCGTTCGAGTCGACGAGGAGGCGGAGGGACGCCTAGTCTACGATATTTCGGTACCTGGCCACGAGAACTTTGTCGCGGGAACTGTAGTAGTGCACAACTGCCGCGAGATTCTTCGTCTGACCAAGCTCATTGTGGATTCCCACGTCCAGTATCGCCTGGGCAACGTCGACGCCTTCCAGCTCGCCGACGGACTGCAGTACTTGTTTGCGCATGTGGGCCAGCTGACTGGCATGTATCGCTACAAGTACCGACTGATGCGGCAGATCCGCGCCTGCAAGGACTTGAAGCACCTGATCTACTACAGGTTCAACTGCTTCCCAGAGGACCACCAGATCCTGACCGAGGATGGCTGGATGTACTTGATAGATGTTCAGAGGCACTTCGAGAGGCACACCAAACTGGGAATTGCCTGCTATGACGAGGGGCGCCTTGTATACCGCGATATTACCTCGGACAAGGTCACCGTGGCAGAAGGAACGCACGACCTCATCCACATTGCCGAGAGCGCTGAGGTTGCACGCAACAATATCGACCTCGTGGTAACTTCGGGACACCGCATGTGGGTCCGTACTGGTCCGTCCGTCCAAGATGACGCGCTGGAAGGCGACTCGTTCAAAGTTATTTCGGCAGCCGAGGTGTATGAGCTCCGTCATTCTATCGGCCCTCACGCCTTGGTGCAGCTGGAGGCGAACTGCCCACATGGTGTGGTGGAGACCGCGCTCAGTGATTTGCCATTTTCGGCTTTGGGTCTACAATCCGACGACGAGACCTCGGCCTTCCTTGAGCTCTATGGGTACTGGCTTGGTGACCATGGCTCTCTGGACATGGACTCTCAGACCGTAACATTCGAACCTGCGAAGACTCGTGACTGGGACTATTTGGGTGCGCTCTTCGGTCGGCTTGAGCGTGTGTTGCCTTCAGTTGGGGTTGATACGGATCGGGTCGGGGATAAGTGCACTGAGGTCCATGGCCGTCGATATGTGGTCGATAACGTGGCATGGTTCGAGTACATGGCCGCTGAGTACGGCGACAAGTGCCTATCTTCCAAGAGTGACAAGTGGCTTTTCGAGTGGGTGCTTCGTGGATGCACCAAGGAACAGCTGAGGCTTATACTGCGGGGACTGAGTTTGGCTGATGGGGGCGAGGCTTCGTCCCTGGCGAGCGGCAGTGTGGACACGTCTTCGGTTAGGTTCAGGGATGAGCTACAGCGAGTGTGTCTGAATGCCGGGCTTAGCTGCTATTGGGCCTTGTCGTATCCCAAGGGAACCAACAATGGCACCGACCAGCAAGGCCAAGCAGTTATCGCTCAGCACGACCACTGGGTTGTCTCTTGGAGCGATGACGAGGCAGCGAGACCGGTGCTGGCTGTTGAGAAGGAGTTCAGCCAGGAGCAGCGCCACTGCAAAGTGTGGTGTGTCACAGTGCCGACTCAGCAGCAGCTGATCATTGTGCGGCGGGTGCGGCAGGTACACGGCGGGGTCATTACATCCGCCTCGCGACCGGTCGTTCTTGGAAACACTGGGCCAGTAGGAAAGGGTCCTGGAGTTGGCTTCTGGGCGCCTGGCTGGCGTGTATGGCTGTTCTTTTTGCGCGGCATTGTCCCCTTGCTCGAGCGCTGGCTGGGCAACCTGCTGGCACGCCAGTTCGAGGGCCGTAACTCCAAGGGCGTGGTAAAGTCGCTGACCAAGCAGCGCGTGGACTCGCACTACGATCTGGAGCTGCGCGCAGCTGTGATGCACGACATCCTCGATATGATGCCCGAGGGCATTCGCGGCAACAAGAGCAAGGTGATCCTGCAGCACTTGTCAGAGGCCTGGCGGTGTCTCGCCCCCAACGCTGAAGTCATTATGGCCAACGGCGCGATTGTCAAGGCGAAGGACATCACGGTTGGCAACAAGGTCCTCGGTCATGACGGCGCTGCCTTGACCGTCACGGACACTATGGTTGGCCAAGACGACGTCTACAAGGTCGCCTTCCTTCCTTTCTCATCTGTCCCCACTACGGACGAGAAGTGGACCTTTGTTGAAGACAACTTTGAGTGCAACAGCCGCCACACGCTTGTCCTCGTGTCACCCGAACTCGACATAGTTAAGGTCTGCGACCTGAGTGAAAGCTGTACATTCGAGGTGCATTACGCCGACCTTCTGCCCTGCAAGCCCATCGCAGGCGGTCCTACCACCGTGCTCGGTCACACGTCACGCACCTTCTCCTATTCTGTTGCCGGCATGTTCCCGTCGGAGGACGCCGCCCGTGTCGCGGCCAGCAAGTTTGCAGCCGACCTGAGGGCACGCGGATGCCTTACTTGGAATGTGGAAGCTGCGCAGTATGTCGCCTGGGCCAACATGTACCCCAAGGAAGCCGACAAGATGCGCATGTTCCGACCTCGCGAACCGATTACCTTTCCCCTGGCCTCCTCTGTCGATGTCCTTGATGTTGTCAAGAGCACGCTTCACAAAGCCAAGCCAGGTGTCACCGAGTGCGACATCGCGTACCTCATGGGCCTCCACATGGCCAACGGCCACGACGCCTCGATGGAGTTCTTTGTCGGTCTTGACGAGATGACGATTGTGGACTTCCTCGAGGATATCGCGCCGAAGCTCGACCTCAACTTGTCCAAGACGCAACATACAACCGAGAGGATGTGGATTGTCTGCCTGTCTCGCACGGACGGCATGGGGCAAGGCAACAGCCTCCGCGACATCTTTGGCGTCTTCGGCTATGCTAGCAAGGGCTCTGTGAATGGCAATACCGTGTCCAACATCCTGAGCCAGTCGATCGCGTTCCGTCGCTCCTTCCTCGCTGGCTTTATTGACGGCGACGGCAATAGAGAGAAGTGCAAGCACTGCCTAACCTCGTATGCCTACTCGATCGTTCAGGGTGTCGACTCTGACTACACCATCGGGCATGATGAGATTATCAAGCTTGTTCAGAGGGTTGCCCGTAGTCTCGGTCTCATTTGCGACCTCTACTCGTACACCAGTGCTGCGTCGACCGTTACGACATCTGTGGGAACGCGTTGGTCCGCTTCGATAACTGGCGACGATGTCCATCTTATCCCATGCAAGGAGAAGCCAATCGGCCCTCACGACTGCAAAGGCTCGACCTGCTATCTCGGTGCTGTCGATTTCCACATTCGCAAGCGCTCCCAGCCTGGACCTTACTGTGGTTTCACCCTCGACAAGTCGCCACTCTTCCTTCTTGGCAACTTTGTGGTCACTCACAACTGCTACAAGGCCAACATCCCCTGGCAAGTACCAGGCATGCCCAAGCCCATCGAGAACATGATCTTGCGCTATGTAAAGTCCAAGGCCGATTGGTGGACTTCCGTGGCCCACTACAACCGCGAGCGCATCCGCCGCGGCGCGACAGTCGACAAGGCTATTGCTCGTCGCAACTGTGGACGTCTCACGCGGCTGTGGCTCAAGGCCGAGCAAGAGCGTCAGCGCAACTACCTGAAGGACGGGCCCTACGTGAGCGCCGATGAGGGCGTCACTATTTACGTAACGGCCGTACACTGGCTCGAGTCGCGCCGCTTCTCGCCTATCCCATTCCCGCCTCTGTCGTACAAGCACGACCCCAAGCTGCTTATCTTGGCACTGGAACGCCTGCGCGAGTCGTACTCGGTCCAGGGCCACTTGAATTCGTCGCAGCGCGAAGAGTTGGGCCTCATTGAGCAGGCGTTCGATGAGCCTCACAGTGCTCTTGCTCGCATCAAGCGTCTGTTGCTCACGCAGCGTGCGTTCAAAGAGGTCGGCATCGAGTTTATGGACATGTACTCGCACCTGATCCCCGTGTTTGACATTGAGCCGCTCGAGAAGATCACCGATGCGTACCTGGACCAGTATCTGTGGTACGAGGCCGACAAGCGCCGGCTGTGGGCACCGTGGGTCAAGCCAGCCGACTCTGAGCCATCCCCATTGCTGGTCTACAAGTGGTGCCAGGGCGTTAACAACCTTGACGGAGCCTGGAGCACGGCTAATGGCGAGTGCACAGTCATGCTGGAAGCCAAGCTTTCGCGCGTGTTTGAGAAGATCGACCTTACTCTGCTCAACCGGCTGTTGCGCTTGATTCTGGACCACAACTTGGCTGACTACATGACTGCCAAGAACAACGTGGTCATCAGCTTCAAGGACATGAACCACGTCAACTCGTACGGTCTGATCCGCGGTCTACAGTTTGCACCATTCATCTTCCAGTACTACGGCATGATTATCGATATTCTGATCCTCGGCTTGCAGCGTGCCAGCGAGATTGCTGGCGCGCCAACCATGCCTAATGACTTTTTGCAGTTCAAGGACGTCGAGACGGAGCGCAGACACCCGATCCGCATGTACATGCGGTACATTGACCGTGTCTATATGCTGCTGCGCTTTGACGACCAAGATGACTCGCGCGAGCTCATCCAGCGCTTCTTGACAGAGAACCCCGATCCGAATAACGAGAACGTTGTTGGCTACAACAACAAGCGCTGCTGGCCTCGCGACAGCCGCATGCGACTAATGAAGCACGACGTCAACCTTGGCCGTGCTGTATTTTGGGATATCAAGAACCGCCTGCCGCGCTCGCTGACGACGATTGAGTGGGACGACGAGGCGAGCTTTGTCAGCGTGTACTCGCGCGACAATCCCAACTTGCTCTTTGACATGGCTGGCTTTGAGGTGCGTATTCTGCCAAAGTGCCGCCAACTGACCGAGGGTTCAGCTGCACAGGACGGCTCGTGGGCGCTTATTGACGATCGCAGCAAGGAACGCACGGCAACTGCCTTCTTGCGTGTTGACGACGCGTCGATTCAGCGGTTCAACAACCGAATCCGCCAGATCCTCATGTCATCGGGTAGCACGACGTTTACCAAGATCGCCAACAAGTTCAACACGGCACTGATTGGCTTGATGACGTACTATCGCGAGGCCGTAGTGCATACGCGAGAGATGCTCGATTTGCTGGTCAAGGCAGAGACCAAGATCCAGGCGCGCATCATGCTGGGCCTGAACTCCAAGGACAGCAACCGCATGCCACCCGTCATTTTCTACTGCTATGGCGCTGGCTTCCGCGTGCGCATGGCCGATGGGTCGACCAAGGCCATTGAGGACATTTCTGTTGGCGACCAAGTTCTCGGCGCAGATGGACTGCCTCGCGACGTTGCTCACACCATGTCTGGGTCAGCGCCACTGTACAGCGTGTCGCTAGCCAAGCCAAAGACCAAGTGCGACGATAACCACGTCCCACTGAACTACAATGCGCCAGTCGTGCGGACGGCTAGCAGCATCTCGGTGCAAAGCATTTGCTCAGGCATCTCTAGCGACAGCATCGAATCTGCGCAAGGAGTGACAGACGCCGATGAGCTCTTGTTTAACGACTCGTTCCTTTGTAACGAGAAGCATCGGCTGGTCATTCGCGTGTCGACCAAGTGCGAAATGCGCGAGAAGGCCTGTCGCGTGGCTCAGTCGCAGTGGTCTGATGTCGGGTCGTTCGTCGTCGAGTTCGTTACTCTCAGACTTGATGATGAGCTCGGCTTTGAGCGTCCGTATGTGGCCAAGCAGGTCTTTGAGTACAACACCAACTTCTTTGGCTTGGCCGAGAATGGCAAGGCACTGGCGCTGAGGGAGGCCACTGCACACGTAGAGAAGATGCGCGCGCTGGCTGTTAGCGCTGGCGCATCGCCTGACTGTGTGTACGTCTGGCACGACAAGCAAAAGGCAGCGTACCGGGTCATGTCGAACCGCTATCCTGAGAGCCTACCTCCTCCTTGTCGCTCGATGTGCTATGGCTGCGTGCCGGCTGCGTCGTCCAATCTGGTGTTCAACTCGAAGGATGAAGCCCGGGCAGCAGCACAAGCCGCTAGCCCCAAGAGCGACCATATTACTTGGACGGTTGGCGTGGACGACTATCTGGAGTACGTCAGGTATATGGACGCCCGTGGCGAAACTCCCGTGCCTTGTGTGATGGCCTACAGTGGCAAGGTCAGCACCTGGGTGCCAAGAATTGGTACCAATGTGTCAGCCAGATATCACCGTGGCATACTCAAGCTGCTTGCCGATAGCCCTGAGAGCCAGCTGGTCGACATTGAACAGCTTGCCTGGGCGCTTGGATGCTGGTTGTGTGGCAGCGACGCATTTGACAACTGTGGTAGTACGCTGGGCTCTGACATCGCTGAATCGGTTGTGCTCCACTGGTCCAAAACCGTTGCGACTGCCAACAATAACAATTCTGAGCAGCCCTCCGCGTTTGCCACGCTGCTCAGTGGTCTTGGGCTTGCAGATACGCGCGAAGTATCTGTCGAGGCGCGCGACTTGCTAGTTGCCGAATCACCTGCGACGCGGTTTGCCTTGCTAGCTGGCATGCTTGATGTGTGTGGAAAAATGGCCAGCGATGGGCGCATGATTATTGCGCAACCACTGGCCAACGGGTCGTCGCTGCGTCTAGCTTACGAAGTTGCAAGGTCGCTTGGGCTGGAGACGATCACTAGAAAGAACGCCACGCATGGCTTTGTCATGGTTCGTGGCGACTTTGCCGCCATGCCCAGCGTGACCTCCGTTTACTCGGGCAATAGCTCCAGCGGCCGCTCGCTGTCTGACTGTGAAAGCACTAGTAGCTCGCAGCATGTCGGACACTTTGAGGTTTCTACGCTGCCTGTGACTACGGGCGAGTACTACGGCTTCCAGGTCGCCGAGGGCCAGTCGCCATTGTTCTGCCATGGCGACTTTGTGGTTGGATCCAATTGTCCCAAAGAGCTGGGCGGTCTGGGCATGCTGTCGATGGGCCACGTGCTTATCCCGCAGTCCGATCTGCGGTGGTTCAAGCAGACCGACACTGGTATTTCGCATTTCCGCGCTGGCATGTCTCATGAGGACGGCCAGATGATCCCCAACTTGTTCCGGTACATTTTGCCTTGGGAGAGCGAGTTTGTCGACTCGCAGCGCGTGTGGGCTGAGTATGCCTTGAAGCGGCAAGAGGCCAATGCGCAGAACCGTCGGTTGACACTCGAGGACTTGGAGGACTCTTGGGACCGTGGTATTCCGCGTATCAACACGCTGTTCTCTAAGGATCGCCACACGCTGGCCTACGACAAGGGCTGGCGTATTCGCACAGAGTGGAAGCAGTATCAGCTCCCCAAGGCGAACCCGTTCTGGTGGACTCACGCCAAGCACGACGGCAAGCTGTGGCAGCTGAACAACTACCGCACGGATATGATCCAAGCGCTAGGCGGTGTTGAGTGTATTCTGGAGCACTCGCTCTTCCGCGGCACGTACTATCCGACTTGGGAAGGTCTGTTCTGGCAGCAGCAGTCGACGTCGTTCTCGGGTGCCATGGGTCAGCGTCAGCTCACCAATGCTCAGCGCTCGGGTCTCAACCAGATTCCCAACCGTCGCTTCACCATGTGGTGGTCGCCCACGATTAACCGCTGCTTCAAGCCGGACACTAAAGTGTTTATGGCCAATGGTTCGGTCCGCGCTATAAAGAACATTTACGCAGGTGACTATGTGCTGGGCCCTGACTCGAAGGAGCGACTAGTCGAATCGGTCCACTCGGGTATGGATACCATGTATGAGGTGCGGGAGTGGCGCCAAGATGACATGGCGCTTGGATCTAGTGACATCGGACTTGCATCGTTCGTTTGCAATTCGCACCACATCCTGCACTTGGTGTCGCGCATGTTTGTCAGTGACGTGATGTATGACGACGAAGAGTTTGGAACACTAGTCGTCGATTACACGGCGTTAAAACTCACGACGCTTGTTAGCGGCGAAGAAGTAAAGTTGGTCGTATGGGAGAGGAAGAAGTTCCCCTTCTCGAAGGACATCAGCTCGGTGGGTTTGGCTCACGAGGCGGCACATTGGTTTATCAAAGGCTTGGACATGTCGCCTATCGCCTGGGAGCTGGATGCCCGCCTCTACGGGCAAGTAAGCGATTCTATCCGTAATCGCACGTATCAACTGGCGGCTCCAATTCTGATTGAGAACAACGTGTTTGCTCCACTGGTTACTGCAGTGGGCCTGCCTTTGAGCTCCTCGAACGAAATTGCCTTTTTGGTTGGACTCTGGATCAACTGCGGCGACCCGAGGGCACCAGTACTCTACCTGCCTTACGGCAAGTTGGATATTGTCAGGCATATCTTGCAGATCTGCGAGCATATCGGCCTTCGTGTCTCTGAGGAGCCAGAGTCAGGCGGACCCGATGTTGAGGGTGCCGAGCCTATTTACATACTCGACGATGTACCCGGGACGGACTCTAACAGGTTCTGGGATCTGATTCTAAAACTCGGACTCGGTACTTCGGATGCATCGTCGGTACCAGAGTTCTTTGCGACAGATCTCCTCCGGGTCCGTGAACACCTGCTGGCTGGTCTGATTGGCTTTAAGAGACACATTGTGGACCCAGCGCCGGCGACCATCTTTGAACTCAATCTTAAAGCCAGTTCTGAACCGGCTCGTTACGCGGACTATAAAGCGGAACTAGATCAGTATTCGGGCGTGACGTTCTTCGGTTTGTCGGGTGCCTTTGTCCCTGGTTTATTTGCCATAGCCAGGTCGCTTGGTATTCAGTATGATTCCCTGATCGACGAGGGAGAGTTGGCAGCCAAGCTTATGCCGTGCAGCGCAATGACCAACGTCCTTGCTCTCGGGGTAGCCTATAACGGATCCCTGAAGCCGCCTGCCGTTGTTCGCCGCTTCCCAGCCCAGTACAGATTCGAGGTGACCAAATATGGATCGAGCCATGGCGAGTACGTTGGACTGACGCTGGAAGACTCGTCGGACCAGCTGTTTGTGTTGGCCAACAACACCGTCGTACACAACTCCAACGTCTACGTGGGCTTCCAAGTGCAGCTGGATCTGACGGGTATTTTCATGCACGGCAAGCTGCCAACGCTGAAGATCTCCTATGTGAGCTTGTTCCGAAGCCATGCGTGGCAAAAGTCGCACGAGAGTCTGATCTTGGATCTGTGCCAGGTTCTCGACAACGAGCTGGAGCCCCTGCAGATCGAGACCGTGCAGAAGGAGGCGATTCATCCGCGCAAGTCATACAAGATGAGCAGCTCGGCGGCCGACATTACTTGCTTTGCCTCGTACAAGTGGCCAGTATCGACGCCCAGCCTATTGACTGACGCGAGCGACCGCATGGATGCGGGCACGACGCAAAAGTACTGGATCGACGTGCAGCTGCGCTGGGGCGACTACGACTCGCACGATATTGAGCGGTACGCGCGTGCAAAGTTCCTGGACTACACGACAGACAGCATGAGCCTGTATCCATCGCCAACGGGTATCATTGTTGGCGTGGATCTGGCGTACAACATGTACTCTGCATACGGAAACTGGGTGCCTGGCATGAAGCCGCTGATGCAGCAAGCCATGGCCAAGATCATGAAGGCCAGCCCTGCCTTGTACGTCATCCGCGAGCGCATTCGCAAGGCGCTGCAGCTCTTTTCGTCGGAGCCCACCGAGAGCTACCTCAACAGCACCAACTACGCAGAGCTGTTCTCGCATCAAACTTGCTGGTTTGTCGACGACACCAATGTGTATCGCGTCACTGTGCAAAAGACGTTTGAGGGTAACCTGACCTGCTTCCCCGTCGAGGACCATCAGCTGCTGACAGAGTTTGGCTTCTGGAGCCTGGCTCAAGTTCAAACGCACTTCCAGAGCCATGCTACTCTGAACATGGCGTGCTATGTCGACGGAGTGCTCGAGTACCATCCGATCACAGTCGACGATATCACCGTTGACGAGGGCACGCATGACTTGGTTGAGATGACTGGATCGACTGGAAAGCGTCCCGAGGACACCAACGATGTGTCGCTTATGCCGACTGCCAACCATCGCATGTTGCTGCGCGTTGGCGCCACAGTCAGTGAGCGCGAGTGGGTGTCGAACGATGATACGATGCCGCCACCGTTTGAAGTGCATACGGCAGGATCGGTATTAGACAAGGGCAACAGCGATGAGTCGGTAGCTGCCCAGTTTATCGCCCGCTTTGCTGGAGGCGCAGCGACGATGGATTGTGCCGACAGACTGCCATTCATGGACGCGCTGGGCTTGCAGACTGACGACGAGGTTGATGCCTTTTTGCAGCTGTACGGTTACTGGCTTGGATCCGGGTGTCTTTTCGGTCGTGACGCAGACACTGTGCAGTTGGCATCCAAGAGGCCGGCAATCGACAACTACCTCGATTTTTTGTTTGAGAAGCTCCATCGCGTACTCCCAATGTCCGCAGCAGCTGGTGCAACTAGCGGGGTGCATATGAGCTATGTTGCGGAAAGTGCAGAACTTTCCACCTATCGCCTATATGACATTGTGGACGCAAGGTGGTTGGCGTACTTTAAAGCAGAGTCCCCTTACGATTACAAATGCGGAGAATGGCTCTGGGAGTGGGTGTGGAAGCGCTTGGATATGCGCCAGCTGCGCCTTATTGTCGTCGGCCTGCACACGGCCAACGGTGGCTGCCAAAGCAGCATGGAGGCAGGCTCGATTCGTACCTATTCGATGCGTTTCCGTGACGAGCTACAGCGGCTGCTGCTCCATGCCGGGTACTCTGCTGTGTTTAGACCAGAGCCAAGCAACGACCCGTTGTCGACTCAAGAGCAATGGGCTGTTCACTTTACGGAGCAATTGCAGCAGGTCGAGCCGATGTTCAACGTGCGCAAGCACTTCCGCGGCGTGGCGCAAAAGAGTGGCGCTGTGTGGTGTGTGTCTGTGCCGTCCAAGGGCCAGTTCATCATGGTGCGCCGAGTTCATGAGACTGACGCCAGCGGCCAGGTTCTTTCGGCGTCGCGGCCAGTTGTGGTGGGCAACACCAAGCCTATCAACGGCGCAATGACGATCTTGAACCCACGTACAGGTCAGTGCTTCATCAAGGTTATCCACAGCTCGGTGTGGGCCGGACAGAAGCGACTGGGCCAGCTCGCCAAGTGGAAGACGGCCGAGGAGACAGTGGCGCTAGTACGGTCGCTGCCCGTGGAGGAGCAGCCCAACCAGCTCATTGTGTCGCGCAAGGGCATGCTGGATCCACTGGAGGTGACGATGCTGGACTTCCCCAACATCACTATCCGAGGCAGCGAGATGCAGTTGCCGCTACAGGCGCTGCTCAAGATTGAGAAGATTGGCGATATGATCCTCAAGGCGACGGAGCCCAAGATGAGCATGTGGTCGTGCTACGACAATTGGCTGGCGACGGTATCGCCGTACACGGCGTTCTCGCGCCTGGTGTTGATCCTGCGCGCGCTGCACATCAACAACGAGCGGGCCAAGATCGTGCTGCGGCCAGACAAGACCACGGAGACGGAGCCGCATCATTTGTGGCCGACGCTCAGCGACGAGCAGTGGATCAAGGTGGAGAACCAGCTCAAGGACCTGATCTTGGCGGACTACGGCAAGAAGAACAACGTCAACGTGGCGTCGCTCACGGCGTCAGAGATCCGCGACGTGATCCTGGGAATGGAGATCCAGGCGCCCTCGCAGCAGCGGCAGCAGATCGCCGAGATCGAAAAGCAGGCGCGCGAGCAGACGCAGCTGACGGCCATTACGACCAAGACTCAGAACGTGCACGGCGACGAGATCGTGGTGACGACGACCAGCAACTACGAGTCGCAGGCGTTCAAGTCCAAGACCGAGTGGCGGCAGCGGGCGATTGCGGCGCAAAACCTGCCGCTACGCACCAAGCACTTGTACGTGACCTCCGAGGACATCAGCGACACGGCCCACACGTACGTGCTGCCCAAGAACCTGCTCAAGCAGTTCATTGCCATTGCCGACCCCCGCACGCAGGTCGCCGGCTACCTCTACGGCGTGTCGCCAGCGGGCAACGACCAGGTGAAGGAGGTCCACTCGATAGTGCTGGTGCCGCAGTGGGCCACGCACCTGCAAGTGCATCTGCCTGACCGCATGCCCAGCCACGAGTATCTGCGCGATCTGGAGCCGCTGGGGTGGATCCACACGATGCCCAACGAGCTTTCGCACCTGTCGCCCCAGGACGTCACCATCCACTCACGCATTCTCGCGCGCACGGCGGACAAGGCCAAGGCGCGGTGGGACGGCGAGCGCACAGTGGTGATGACGTGTGCGTTCACGCCAGGCTCGTGCTCGCTGACAGCGTACAAGCTGACTCCGGCGGGCTTCGAGTGGGGCCGCGAGAACATGGACATGACGTCGAGCAGCCCCGAGGGATTCTCGCCAGCGTGCTTCGAGCGCGTGCAGATGCTGCTGTCAGACCGCTTCATGGGCTTCTTCATGGTGCCCGACGACGACGGCGTGTGGAACTTCAACTTTATGGGCTCCATGCACCGCGCCGACATGACGTACGGCCTTCAGCTAGACGTGCCGCGCGACTTTTACGATGCCATGCACCGCCCCAGCCACTTTATGACCTTTGGCGCGCTCGAGACGGCTGCTGCTGCGGACGAGGCCGACGTTGAGGATGAGCTCGCCTAAGGACAATTTCCTATTATTTTGCAATACTCCAGTTTCAAATATATTTCATGTTTACAATGCAAATTGCTAAGGCTTTGACGGCGGCACTCGCTGCATTGGCGCCATGGTTGCTGTGGACGGGAAGGTGGTGCTGGACGACGCGTTGGATACAAAGGCATAGCGACGCTGGGGCGGCAGTGTGCCAGCATAGGACGTGGAGCTCTTAGCCAGCATCAAGCAAGCCGCGCGCTGGATCTCTGCGCTTGGCGGACGCAGCTGAGCAGGGGAGTGTGCGGCGGCAACGCGGGCCAGGTTTGCCTGTAGTTTGGCTGCGACAGCCTGCTCCTTGTCCGAGATCTTTCCATAGTCGCCGCTCAGTGCACGGTCATCCTGCATGACAAGCAGCTCGGCGAGGAGGGCAGTGTTGGCACTCAGGATATCTTCGGCTGTCTCTATACCACCAGCAGTAGGCTGTGGCGGCTGTTCATCAAGGCCCAAGTCGGCTGGTGTCAGCCCCAACTCGCGGAGCAGGTCTGTCGATATGTCGTCGAGCACCTCTGGCCGCGTAGACTCTTTGGTTTCTTCTGATATAGCGATCGCGGTGGCCGCGGCGGCAGCGTCTGTGGGCCGCGTGCTTACCATAGCATAGTCGGCAGCGTCTAGCGTGGACAGAGACGAGTCTCTCGTGGGTAAGAAGCTGCTGAAGCAGCCATAGTCCTCCTCCTGTGGCAGTACGGGCGAAGAGAGCAGCTGCGAACGAGTAGCAGCGCCCGAGGCGGGTTTGGTACTAGCGCTTACGAGCTCATTTAAAGTATGCGACTTGGCAGGGACCTCGGACGGATGAACGACAATGTACTGCAAGCCATCGGGCAGGTCAGGAAGCGTCTGATCAGGAGCCACATAGACCGGGTCAGAAAACAGCACGCCGCCAGTTGTACGACGGAGAATTGACACGAAATGACCGCTGCCAGGCGGCGATGCACGAGTGGAGTGTCCGTTGCCAACAGACATACAAAAAATAATTGAATTGAAAAAAAGTGTGAAAAGTGTGAATGAATTCGAAAAAGTGTAAACTGTACAAAAGAAACCGAAACTGTTAGTCTTACTTTGGCGATGGCAGTTCAGCCACGGTCCCCGATGAGGGCGAGCCCTTGAGCATAGGGCGCGAGTCGTGTGGGTGCTGGATGATGATTGCCTCAATGGCGGCGGTAGTGCCTGGCGGAGGTGTTGGCGCTTCTGTAATTAGCGGTTTAGATAGCGAGTGAGGTCTCGAGGCGGGTGCATGAGCCAGGGCTAAGTCGCGGACGAAGCTGTACCCGGCCTCTCCAAGCTCAGTAAAGTCTAGGCCGTGGTCCTCAGCAGCTGCGTCGACGCGGAAGCGGAAGATGGGCACGCAGTCCATGGCTCGGAGAACCAGGTACGACACGCCAAAGGACCAAGCAGCGCTGGCAGCAGCGGCAGCGAGCTGGATGAGCAGCTGGTGCGCATGGCCGTTGATAAGCCCGCCCTTGGACACAGCGCCGTCGAGGCCAATGACGTGCTTGTTGGCAAACACGCCGGTGAGCATTACGCCCAGCACGCCTCCCACACCGTGGACGGCAAAGACGTCGATGCAGTCGTCGATGCCCAGGCGCAGACTCACCTCGACAGCGCAGAAGCAAAACAGACCAGCCGCCGCGCCCATGGGGAAAGCCGCCCACGTGCTGACCAGGCTGGCGGCGGGCGTTACGCACACCATTCCAGCCACCGCGCCCGAGCAAAAGTGGAAGCTGGAGAACCGCCGCTGCTGCCAGTACGCCAGCGCCACCCACACGATGCCCGCCACCGCCCCAGCAATGTTGGTGGTCATAAATGCAATGCCAGCCCGCCCTGACACCAGCGACGCTCCGCCAGCGTTAAACCCAAACCAGCCAAAGAACAAGAACGCAAACCCTAGAATGATGTTGAGGTGGTTGTGCGGCTGCCACTTCTCTTCGCCAAACCCTCGCCGCTTGCCCAGCACTGCGTAGAACGCCAGTGCCGCAAAGCCCGATGCAATTTCCACTGCACACCCACCCGCAAAGTCCAGCACTCCCAGCTTTGCCAGCCATCCGCCTGGCGCCCACACCCAGTACGCAATCGGGTCATACACCACCGTCGTCCAGATGAACGTGTACACGATTGTCGGCAGCACGCGGATCCGCTCAGCCGCCCCGCCGATGGCCAGACCCGGCGTCAGTGCGGCAAACATGCACTGGTAGGTCGCAAACACCACGCCTGGCACTGTCGGCGCATTCGGGTGCGGTCTGTAGTCAACATCTAGAAATAGCCAGTGCCCAAGGTCGCCGATGAATCCGTTGTTTGACGTCTCCGACAGCGCCAGCGAGTATCCCCAAACAACCCATTGCACCGTTACCACTGCAAGCGCCATCATGCACAAGAACACCAGCGACAGCGCGTTCTTGCTGCGAACCATGCCGCTGTAAAAGTATCCCAGTCCCGGGATCATCAGAAACACCAGCGCCGTCGACGCAATCATCCACACCGTCGCCCCCATGTCGAGGTTGTCGACGCGAGCAGGACTTGACATGTGTAAATTTTAATGGAGTGCTCGGAGCGTGAGTTGGAGCTAGAGAGAGAAAGGGGGGACGTAAATGTATAGTATGAAATGTGCAGAATCTCTCGGGCCTATGTCTATACCGTTCATATGCTGGCCGAGGCGCTGGAGCTTTTATACCCGCCGAATGGAAAGTCTGTGCGTCATGGCAAAGCCTCGTGTGAGGGAGAAAGAATCTTTGTGACTGTGCGAATATTGCCCGCCACTCGCGCCCTTTGCCCGCTGCTTGTCCCTGAAACACATGGGGGGAGAGAGGGGAGTTGCCGCTATCAGCCAGCCATCGCCCGCGA